>CAIGRB010168291.1:53279-110569 GCA_903798255.1 Fraxinus quadrangulata
ACGAAGGAATTCGGTTGTAATTGGTGATTTCATGTCTTTTATTCATTTATTTTGATCTTTTCATTGTCAAACAATGCTAGAATTTAAATTTTCATTCTCTTGAATTTATATTGAAATCGGTTTAATATTTACAAGATTTTTCATGGATTCAGTCATACTTCTTCCATTGTTCAATCAAACTATTTATTGAGTTTTAATTTCAATTATTTGTTGTTTAGATTGGTTTAACAATTATTAAATCCTTCATAGATCAAGTCATGCTTTTTCTATAGTTAGATTGAACTAATTGTTGAATTTTAATCTCAATTTTACTTTATTGGAGGATTGATTACTGTTATATGCTCGATGTATATGGTCGATCTTTGATCTTGTTCCAATAAAATTGTGCGAATATGTCTTAAATCTAAATTTTAGGATTACATTTGTAAATTAAATTGGTTTTCACGATATATCTTCCAATTAGAGTGTCAGGACGAAAGCCTCTAATTGTGTTATAAAAATGAATAATTGATGTGAATGACCCGATCCAACTGAGGGAATTCCGATACTTCACTACCTAAATTCACCGATTTTAATTTTACCATATTCGACTATACATTTGAAGAGAACGATCAACATTTTAGAACATTTGACAAATTTTCCATCTCTTTGTGGATACGACACCCCAAATCTACACTACAACACCCGTAAATCTTTGGGCATAATCAATCCTCCATTTCAAATTACTAATAAAATTAATAATGTGAAACGTATCTTAATTCTTTGGGAATGATTTTATATAATTGGATCTTGAAGTTTGAACTGCAATCTTTTAACGTTTGGGTTCTTCACTTTTAATCTTGAATTTACCTCATTTGATTCTTTAATTCTTGTTCCTGATATTGCTTCTTGATTCATAGTCTTAATTTTTTATTGTGAGTTTTGGATTTTCTTTTTCAATATGTTTTCTCTTGTATTCTTGTGTTGATGGGACAAAAAATGAGAATCGCATATGAATTGAGTACAATTACCAAATTTGTAGTGTTTATATGTATTTAGCACATTGTCAAAGACAACCCTATACATCTGGTGTCTATATATAATCTGGCCACACTTTATTTAGATGTTCAAAGCCCATAACTATAATCCCTTATTACTTTAATTCGACTTAATTTTAAGATATTTTTATACACAATTAATTACATATGTAAGCCCATGTGACAAATTTAAAAACCAAACAATCTCCCACTAGGTCACATATGTTACCTTATAAATGTACATAATCTTAGACGTTAAAAAAACTTTTGCTATCATAATCAAAAGTATTTCCGAACAATCTCGTCCATCAATTATGTCAATATAAGATCAAATTGACTTCCGTTATCAATATCGTAACTAAACCCATCAATAATCACGTATATTAACACAATCAAATGACATAGATCAAGTATGGATGCGCATAATTGAAATTACACAGAATGTGATCTAAACATGCCTATTTCCAATTGGTCCTACCTTATTCTTTAATGAAATCAAACCAAAAATTTTAATTAGAGTGAAATCGAACTGAATACTTTATTTCTGAATTAAACTGAATATCCATGGATAAAAGCATGTGTCTAAAACAGACAACATCTGAACACAAACTACAACTAAACTGACATATCATCAAAAGATGCAATACCCACGTGAGCAATATAATTATGAAAGACCTTAGGTGGCAACCATTTAGTAAATGGATACATAATTATGAAGTTTCTCCTAATATGCTTTATAAAAACCTTATCACTCTGAATTCTTTCCTTAATAACTAGAAAATTGATGTCTATAAACTTTAACATCGTCAAATTCCTATTGGAATATAAGACTACCATTGTCAAAGAATAAGTTAAGCGGTCTTTCAATTCTATCCAAAATGTGCAGTCTGGTGATAAAATTCTGTAGTCATATTCCATGATTAGAATTAGAATATCAAATGATCTCCAACTAAACTGGCATATCATAAAAAAGATGCAATACCCATGTGAGCAATATAATTATGAAAGACCTTAGGTGGCAACCATTTAGTAAATGAATCCATAATTTTTGAGTTTGTCCTAATATGCTTTATAGAGATCTAACCACTCTGATTTCTTTCCTTGACAATTAGGAACTTAAGGTCAAATGAATCCATAATTATGAAGTTTCTCCTAATATGCTTTATAAAAACCTTACCACTCTGAATTCTTTCCTTAATAACTAGAAACTTGATGTCTATAAACTTTAACAACGTCAAGTTCCTATTGGAATACAAGACTACTATTCACATAATAAGTTCAGCGATCTTTCAATTCTATCCAAAACGTGCAGCCCGATGACAATTCTTTAGTCATATTCTATGATTAGAATTAAAATATCCAATGATCTCCAATTGGTTTTTTTTCTTGAATGTAATCATGTAATTTTTAGTTCTCTGTAAATACTGAATAACCTAATTGGCTACTTTTAAATATTCATCTCAAATTTACTTAAATATCTGTCCAACATTCCAACAATAAATGTTATATTTGGATGTGTGCAATTCTAATCATACATTAATCTTCGAACTGCTGAAATATAGGGAATTTTCTGTATTTTCCTTTCTTTAAGTTTATCATTGGGGTATTAATTGAGACTAAACACGTCTCCCTTAATAATAGGGATATCACCTAATTTACAATCATGCATAAAAAATCTCTTAAGAACATTTTCATATAACTCTTTTGTAATAATTGGAAAACTACTTCGAGAATGATTCCGGTGTATGTGTATCCTTAATACAAAAGAGGCGTCACCAATATCTTTTATTTCAAAATTTTATGACATATATTTCTTGGTTTCGTACAATAAGCTTATATCATTGCAGGAAAGTAGTATTGTCATCAATATACAATACCAGAACAATATGCTTACTCCCACTGAACTTGTGTTATACACAATTATCAACTGCATTAACCTCAAAATCGAACGAGATATTTATTTGATGAAATTTGTGATACCGTTGACGAGAAGTCTACTTAAACTTATAGATGGATTTCTTTAATTTGTAGACCATATGTCATAGCTTAAGATCGAAATATGTCACAAGTACCCTAATAGTTTTAAAAGCGTCTTTCGTAGAAATCGGAGAGAAAGTCTCTTTAATGTCAATACCTTCATTTTAAGTAAAGTTATTTGCAATAATACGAGCTTTATATCTCTCCATGTCATCATTCGAATCACTTTTGATTTTAAATTTCCATTTACAACCAATGAGATTCACATCTTCTAGCAATGCGATGAGTTCCCAAACGTTATTCTATTTCATGGATTTTATCTCTTTATTCATGACATTAATCAACTTTTCAGAATTATTCCTTTGTATGGGTTGATGAAGAACAATATTTTGATTGCGTTACATCCTAGAACAATATTTTCATTATGTATAGGGGGATTTTGTACTATTATTTTGATCCAAAATTGCTTCTTAAACAAGATATGGAGCAAGAATTTGTCCCTACTCCTAATCATTGTCAATTGCAACAGATGTGATAAATACATATACTTCTTTAAATATAAAATTCTTATCCTTATAAAGTTATCTCCTCCCCCCCCAACAAACTTCTACATCCTCAAGGAATCAAGGCATTTCCCATTTCGAAATTGTCCTAATGGTGAGATCTTTAAAATATTTGTAACCCCTTAACAATTATTTTATTTGGAACTTTATTGAGAATTTAAGTTACAACTTTTAATGCTTCTTCATAGAGAAATTCTAACAATGTGAAATGACTAATCATACTCTTACCACGTCCTTAATTGTTCTATTTCATCTCTCAAGAACACCATTCTTGCCAAAGGACCTTGACATGGTGTACTGTGAGACGATTCCACATTAGTCTAAAATTTTTAGCAAAAGACCATAAACATTGTTCTCCTGATCCATCATATATGTCATAGTATTTACCATTATGGTAAGATCTAACTTGTTTAATTCTTTTGCGGGGTTGATTTTCAATACTAGTCTTATAAGTGTTGAACTTGTCCAGTGATTGAGATTCCTTATGAATGAAATACATGTAGCTATAATGAGAAACATTGTCTATGAACATAATAAATGACTGTTGATCATTCTAAAAACTCGAAGGGAATGGTCCATAAATATATATATGAATTAGTTCTAAGACATCTAAAGTTTTATTGACACCTAATCTACTTATACTTATTTGTTTCCCGTTAATGTAATTAACACAAACATTAAAGTCCGTAAAATCAGGAGGATCAATAATTCCTCCTGACACAAGGTTTTCTTTTCTCTTTTTGAGATATGTAACCTCATCACTTATACCAAATGAAGCAGTATTCTTATTGATTAATTTATGTTTAATGCCACTCGAATTCACATACAAAATTTCTTTATTAGAGGCAATCATATTAAGCAAATATAGGTTATCATAACTGGATAAAGAACTAGTACCCACAATATTTGAATTAAGAAAAAAATCAAATTGATTATTTCCAACTGAATAGAGTAACCAAATTTGTCCAATGAACAACATTTGAATTAAGAAATAGACATAACCGACTATTTCCAATTGAACAAGATTAACTGATTTTATTCATTGTTGAAATAGAAACCAAATTCCATCTAAAAAATGGTGCCACAAATTTCTCTTTCATAGTCAAATGATAACCAACTTTTAATAATAATCTAAAAGTCCCTATATCCAAACCTTAACCGATTTGTCATCGTCCTACATATATGAATCTTTCAATATTAATTGACTTTAAGCTGTTCAGGAAACCCCACATAGACACACTTATTTGAACAATGTCATCGAAATTTATCTACTAAGTATATCTAGGTATTGACACTAAATTAATTTTAGAACAAATCAAAGTGAGAAGTGTACTTTACTTTACAAGCCAAACGTGGTATTTAGTACAATATCTCTTCACGTGTCCCAGTTTTCACAAAAGTAACATCCAAATTTATCCTTATTAGATTTTTGCTGTTTATTTTGAACTGCACTGAATGCATTTTTCTTATTCTTTATAACTTGTCCTTAGAGGTACTTGCCACGTGAGAACCATCAATTAATTCTTGATTCAACCTTTCTTCAATTTGCACACAATTAGAAATGAGCTCATTTAGAGACCACCAAGTGAGTAATATCAGTTTTATTTCTTCTTCTTGTACACAGTATGGAATGAGCTCATTAAGAGTCCACTTTCCGTTTGATGTTGTAATTGACCTTAAATTAGCCAAATTGTGTAAGAATAAAAATCAAAACTAAATGCATGAAAACGTTATCAGACAACTCAAACTTTAATACTCTTATTTTCGAAGCAAGATGAGACATCTCCATTATGTACTCTCTTATATTTTCTTTACCCTTATACTTTAGTGAAACTAAGTTCTCCAAAAGGCATGCTAGTTTCGATCTTATTAACTTTTGCAAAGCGTTTTTCAATTTTTGCAAGAAACTTATTGGCAGTATTTACCATAGCGCCTCTGAGTGTTACTGGAATTCCACGTTTCATGATCATAAGACTCATGCGGTTTGAATGGTCTCTCTTATCCGAGTCTCATTTTTCATCAATGGAACTCTTATCCGTATGAGCTGTGGATTGTTCAGTCCTTAACGCAAGATCTAGATCTATGTAGCCAAGAACGATATCAATGTTCTCTTTCCAATCCTTAAAATTTGGTTCAAGTACATGAATTTAATTGATTAGTTGGCAGATATTGTAGAAGTATATGGATTAACTGAATAGAGATCTTAAACCTAAATAACATGTCCACATAGGAATCCGTATTGTATAATCAATAATTTCAAATGATGGTGAACTCCATCACAAGAGATCGAGCATAACATTGATATTTAGTTTTTGGACAGAAATACCAACTTGTAAGTGGCACTTTTTGTGTAATAATCAAAGATTGACAATAAATCCGATCAAACATCAAGTCTATCTTTAGATTGATTCAATGTTCACATAATGAAAATTTTACAATTGTCACATATTTATTACCAGGTGCGCAAATAATTCGGTTAAATATTAACCTTCATTTGAACCAATCAATACCCGCATGAATTATATACATACAACCGTCCTAATATTTCAAATAAATTAAATTAGGCAAAAAGGTTACTTTGTTAAAAAATTAGTAATCCGAAATGAACTTTAGCACCAAAATTTGGAATTTAATTGCTCCTTTAGTCTTTTATTTTATTTATTTATTTATATTTTTTCTCTTTTGTGGCCAAAAGGAAAAAAATTAATGTGGACGAAAACAGGGCACTGCAGTGCCCTAAAACTAGGTGGTAGGCAGTGCCCAGCAGCAACCGGGTGCTGCAACACCTAGGCGTTGCCAGTTTAAACGAATGTGGCACCGCAGCGCTGTAGCAATACCGAAAAATTCCTTAAAGAATCCAAAATTTTGATATCTAGGGTTTGAAATTCACATCCCAAAATTTTGTAGAACCAAAGTATGAATTTTAACTTTAAAATCTTCTTTATTGTCAATGATTTAACATGGAGTAGGCTTTGATACCGCTTGTTGAAACTTTAAATTTTATAAAGCTAGAAATTTTAGAACTTGCAAACCTAAATTCTTTTATTCCCAAGATCCCCCATGTCAAATCACCAAGAAAATTAATAATGCGGAACATATCTTAATTTTTTGAGAATAATTCTTTATTACTGAATCTTAATTCCGGATCTTGAAGCTTGAACTGCAATCTTTTCATGTTTGGGTTCTTTACTTTTAATCTTGAATTTTGCTTCCTTTGATTCTTTAATTCTTGTTCTTGATATTGCTTTTTGATCCATTGTCTTCATTTTTTATTGTGGATTTTGGATATTTCTTTTCAATATATTTTCTCTTGTATTCTTGTATTGATATGATGTCACAAAAAATGAGAATTATATATGAATTGATGATCATAACTCTATTTATAGTTTTCATATTTATTTGACCCATCATCAAATACAACTCTAATGGATACAGTCTCTACATATATAATTCGGCCCACACTTTATTTAGATGTTCAAAACTCATAACGTTATTTTTTTATTAGATTGCTTTGATTGAACTTAACTTTAAGATAACCTTATATACAATTAATTATATAGGTCCACGTGACAAATTAAAAAACCCAACATGTTCCATAGGGAGGGAAAAAACAGAGATGTAGCTTGTATTGTGATCAAACCAATCACCACAAGTGCACACATATTGCATTGCAGTAACTAGTTCTTATGTAATTTTGATCAACTTAGGGGGGTGTTTGATGAGTATTATTGTGTAAAGAATGTATTTTAAATAGTGATATGATGGGAAATATGTGGTTAAAAAGTGAGGAAAAGTTATTGATTTGATTAAAAATGATATTTTATTGAAAAATGTGTGGTTGAAAATGAGTTTTGAAATAATGTATTTTTATAGAATTTGTGTCAAACATGGGCTTATATTAACATATAATGATTTAATCACAAGCCAGCAGACACTTGAAAAGGAAAAATAATGACAATAATAGATAGGCCTATTAAAATTCAAAGTTTTGGATTACCAGTATTTCGAAATGATCTAGTGCCACCATGATGATTATATGGAGTGTTAGCTTGATTGAGTTTTCCGACAACTGATCACTTTTAAAAATCAATAACAGTATCATAAAGTTATTAATTAGCCAACTCAATAGTCCAGCTATAAGTAACAATATCGTAAAGTGATATTGCTATATATATAGTCTAATAATTTAACATACCAAAAACTTATCGCCTTCGAAGTGTGCACTCATTCAATCCCAATCCTCTTGTGATATAACAGTTGCTGGCATACATTGTAGTGTATCATCTATGCTTTAGTTGTCGGTGGAACCCATTTTTTTTGTAGTCATAGTACATTTGAGTCATAGTACATTTGAGTCGAACAAAATGTGTAATTAAATTAATATTTGATTTTGAAAGTAACCTTTTAGCAACTAATAAGGAAACCCAAACAAAATCTAAGGGCTCGTTTGAATTGCATTTTGGTTTTCAATTTTGAATTCATTTTTAGTTTTTAATTTTGAAAGTCTATGTTTTTGTTTTCTAAAATGATAACAAAATCTTGACGCTTATTTCCCATGTTTTGAGTACTGTTTTTAGTTAAACTCAAAATGTATTTAAAAAAAAAAAATATAAGATCAAATGAATTTTTGGGTGTTTTGTAAAATTGAAAATTGAATTTTGAAAACTAACAAACTAAACATCTTAAATGGGCATCTAGATGAAATCATTTACATGTCACAACCCAAATGTTTTGAACAAAATGTCAAACATGGCTAGTGTATCTCTGAAATATGTAATTTTTTTGGTTCAAATGAGATCGCAATGATATAAGAGATTTAACTCTTATTTTCTAGAAATTGACTTCAAAAAGAGTCAATATGACCCTTGTTTCTATTACAATGGTTCATGTGGCTCTGAACCTTGCTATCTTTTATTAGTACGTGAGATGTGCTATTAGAAAGCCATGATTTAAGAAAAATTCAACTAATAAAAGATAGATTAAAATCTGAATTCGAAATACAATATTTGGGATCAACTAGAAGGAAACTAGGAATGGAGAATTGAAGAAACTGACAGGAGAATAAATTGTTTTTATACTGAGATTCTTTTATCACAAAAGTAGTTCGAAGATTTTCCAAGAATGATGCAAAACATCTTACCTTCGTGCAATCACTTTAAACCTATTAGAATAGAAAACATTCCCTATGGTAATGTTGTGTGCTCAATAACGTACATTGTTGTTTGTACAACTGTGCAAAACCAGATTTAGCCTATTCAATTAGTGTTTTGAACACACACACACACACACACACACACACACACACACACATATATATATATATAGGTATAAAGGAGGGATAATACTTATGGGCGTCGTGGATTTTTTGTTGATCCAAGATTTTTGGAAAGAATGGAAAAGAGAACAGAAAAAAATAGCAGCAATACCAAAAAGATGGAAATAAGACTTGTACGCACTATCGTTGTCCTGAAATGATATTTTCTCCCTCTATGATTGATTTTGGTGTTTAAAGAGACTCATGACAAATGGTTTGTAGGATTGAACAAACTTTGAAGAAAAATATACATTCCAAAAACTTGGCGAATACTTAGAAGGTATGAATATGTATGAATTGTGAAAAACTCTTTCTAAATTGAAATGAATTATGATTTCTTGTGTTTAGAAATGAAAATCTCTTCTATGTATAGATTTTCATTCATACACCATGAAAATGTTCCAATTAATCGTTCATAGTTCTCTGCCTTGACTTTTGCAAAATCAAGCTATGCATGGGCATGGCCTTAAAGTCCATATGTGCGCATGGACCAATCACTCAATCCAATGCATATGTTTTGATTTTAATTGATTTCCAATTCCTTTTTGTCAAATTCTTCTACTATGATTTTGAACAATAATTATAACAATCTTCCACTTGTTCAAAATTATATGAATCATCTATACAAACTATCGACACTTAAGCATAATGTTTAGATATTTTACGATTTGAATCTAACTATAGTATAGTCCCCTCAAAGTATCATTGAAATTTCAGGTAGCTTTATAGTTTTGAACCAGTTATTCTTTGTAATAATATCAGTGAAAGTACGCACACAAGTGTCATGTATTTCATTGGTTTCTTAAACTCGCTTAACATTAATATGGTCTTACGCTTATTCTATTTGTGGAACTTTTAAGAGAGTTATTCCAACTCTTTATTGAGGCGGCACCACCTTGAAATTTATTTAGGTGAAGTTCTTGTAGCATCTTATTATTTTTAGAGAAACTTGCGTACTTAATATTGAACTTCATTAAGAGCTTAAAGCTCAACCTTCATTTAAGTAATAACTATCGTTATATAATCAGGATAGGATTTTTGCATAAATTATAATGTTGAAAATGATCCACTTATCGAATGACTTGTTGTGAACTTTTGAATTAGTGGATTACCGTTTTTAATAATGGCGGTAGGGTTGATATCAATGATGTATTGTTTGGTTCCAAAGGTATCTCATATAAAAGATTCTTAAACCACGCAAGTTTCTTCTCAGTGTCAAGTAAAATCACGAATTCAGATTCCATGGTTAAATATGTTATGCACATTTGTTTCTTAGACTTTTAAGAAGTTGCACCTCCTTTAAGAGTGAACACACATCCTTAAGTAGGTTTATTTTTACGAGTGCTAGATATTCAACCAGTATTAGAAAATTCTTCTAATATAGTCTTGAATTTGGACTATTGTAGATCTAATTTTTTTTTTTTCAAATAACCAAGAACTCTCATAATGGTCTTCCAATGTTTCTTGCTCAGATTACTATAAATCTATACTAATTGCAAATATTATGTCTAATTTTATGCAATGAACTGCATACATAAGATGCATTTAACTCTTACATACTCTAGTTAAGCAATAGCACTTCCATCATTCTTTATAATGTAATTGATTCAAATAATAGCCTCCACTAATCTAAGATCCTTCATCTTGAATGCGGAAGATATAAATCTCTTTGTTTCTTTTATTCCGTCTATGTGATTACTTAAAATTAGCATGTTATCGACATACAACAAATAAATACTACATATTTATCACATATTTTGGAATATAAACATTTATCTACACTATTATACATAAAATCAAAAAAAAATTATTGCTTAAATAAAATTTCTCAAGCCATTTCTTTGGTGCTTGTTTTAATTATATAATGATTTTACCAACTTGCACACCTTATGTTCATTTTCGTGTAGAATAAATTCATTCCATTGTTCGTTATAAACTTCCTCATTGAGATCTCCATTTAGGTATGCTGTTTCGACATCCATTTGATGAACACGCAAGTCATATATAGATACTAATGCGAATAATATTCTAAATTGATTTATTCTAGCTGATGTTGCATATGTATTAAAATAATCAATTCCTTCCTTTTGTTGATACTTTTAGATACTAATCTAATTTTAAAGATATTAAGAGAACCATCTACATTTTATTTTCTTCTAAACATTCATTTACAACCAATATGTTAAGACTCGGGTTGTGATTCGACAAGTTCCCATGTATTGTTTGACATAATTGAATCCATTTCGTCTATAATTGTATCTTTTCAAAAAATACTATCACGAGAAGCCATAACTTCTTTATAGGTCTTAGGATTCACTTGTACAATAAAAGGTATTGTTCTAACAATATTTTTCTCATTTCCCTCTACTAGGTAAAGTGAAATGAAGTGTGAATCTATTTCAACTAGTCCTAATGTCTTTTCTTTTAGAGTTTTTTTGCTTCTTCGAGGTTCACTAGATTTATCAAAATCTTTAAGAGTTGTTTCCTTTACACTAGAGTTAGGAATCTCTCTATGGGGTTTCTTTAATTCATTATATGAAGATAGTGAATTCTCAAGAACTTCACATCATTGAATTCAATTATCAAATTGGTCTTCAAATTTAGTACCCTATAGAATTTGCTATTATTAGCATATCTAACAAAGACACATTTAATGCCACTTGGATCCAACTTCATCCTTTAGGGTCTATGTTATTGTAATATGTAAGACATTCCCACACTTTGAAATATTAGATATTTGATTTTCTTCATTTTTGATAATTCATAAAGAGAAACCTTTGTGAATTTTGAAGGAATTTTATTCAAAATTCTACATGCACTTAATAAAGTTTCACCCCACAAGTTAAACGTAAATTTATCATAAATTAAAAATACATTTATCATTTCAACTAATGCTTTACTTTTTCTTTCAGCTAAACTATTTTGTTTGGGTATCCTAGGTATAGAACATTGATGTATTATGTCTTCTCGTTCAAAATGAATTAAAATTGCTAGAAATATATTTACTATCACTATCACTTCTAAATGTTTTTATTTTCTTATTTAAGTGATTTTAACTTCAATTTTTTAAGTTTTAACCAAATCAAATGCTTCATATTTATGTTTCATTAAATAAACATATGTATATCTTGAGTGATAATCTATAAAGGTAATAAAATACCTATTCTTTCCTAGTCAATATGCCATTAAATTTACATATATTCGAATAAATAAGTTCTAAAGTTTATAAAGTCATATTCACACTTTGATAAGGTTTTTATTTATATATTTTAGATTCTATACAAGTTTTACGTTTGTATACTTCATTCGTATTATATGAAATCATATCACATTTTGACATTCTTTTCATTATACTAGCACCTATGCGACTTAATCTAGCATGTCATAATACATTAGTTAAGATAACAATAATAGCCTCTTCTGACAAATTTTCCATTTCGGGGTATACACATTTCCTTTCCAAACCACTTTGAAGTGGCCTTCATTACTTATTTGTATTTCATGTTCTTTATCTGATTTGTGATAAGTCTTGAAGATGACTTATCATATGATAAATGAATATTTAAATGTATCATATCACCAATCAAGAACTTTACCATTGATAGCATTGACTTTACCAATCAAGAACTTTACCAATAGGACAATGTAATCTTCATCAATAGAGTTTACTTTACCATTTTTCTTGTTTTGTTACTTTACCATTTTCTTGTTTTCTTTTTTATGCCGACAATATTTTGCATAATTTTCGAATTATTCTCACACAAAACAGTCTCCCCTAGGCTTCTTCTTAGACTTTTTACACTCCTTGTTAAAATATTTCCTTTCGTTTGATTTGTTGGACGACTCAATCTTTTCCATGACATTGGTGTTTGAGGTGCCTTTATAAGAGTTCACTCTTACTCATTGCCCTCGATTCTTCGTCAATCAAGAGATGTTTCTGAATTTGTTTCAAAGAATAATCTTCGAAACTATGAAAAATCTTCTTTCGATATCCTTTTCAAGTCCCCAAGAGTTTTGTAATGATTCCTCGTACTTCAAAATATTTTGGATGTTCTATTTTGACCACCTTTAGTTTTTTTACAAACACTTGCAATTCATGCATTTCGGGAAGTAGGGAATTTGAGCTCTACAGATTAATTAATCATCTTGGCATTGTTATCTTTCACTCCTTCCAGCATCTAAATCTCAATTTGTTGGTTCAGGTAGTGGTGCCAATTAGGATCAAGAATGTAAAAGATTTTCAATACTGTTAGAAGGAATTTCAATTTTTCTTGCATCACGTGAAGTTTGTTTCATCACCTCTATCCAACAGTACAAGATCTTCATTCATGAGATTGATGGTCACCATGATTGTCTTGTTTTCCATGGAATGACATTTGAGATTCTTGATCGAAAAAAATTGTAAATAATAGAGAATAGAACAAAAAAATAAAAATAAAAGTAACACGAAAAATATGGAAATAAGACTTGGACGCATTATCGCTATCCTCAACTGATATTTTCCCTCTCTAGAATTGATTTTGTTGCTTAAAAGGACTCATGACAAATGATTTTTAGGATTGAATAAGTCTTGAAGAAAAAAAACACTTAAGCACTTGAAAAATACTCTGAACGTTTGAATATGTACGTAAGAAATAGGAAACAATCTTTAGAAATTGAAATGAATTATGATTTCTTGTGTTCAGAAATGGATATGTACACTTATTTATAGATTTTCATTCCAAATGATACTCAAACTTGTGGGGTCCTACTAGTAATCCCACATTGGGTAGAAATAGGTACTTCTTATCTATTATTGATGATTACATGAGAAAGGTGTGAGTTTATCTTTTAAAAGATAAGTCAATCATTTTCCATAATTTTAATAATTGGAAAATATAAGTTGAGAATCAAACTGGAAAATGATTAAGTTCTTGAGAATTGATAATGATCTAGAGTTTTGAAATACTGAATTTGGTAATATGTGCAAAAAGAATGGATTAAGAAGGCATACGACCATTCCTTACACTGCCTAACAAAATGGGATAGCGAAAATGATGATTAGAAGTATACTTGATAAAGTGCGATGCATGATATTAAGTTCTATGTCCTAAAGTCATTTTGGGGGATAAGTTGTTATGACTGATTGTTATTTGATTAATTTGGCTCCATTTGTTACATTAAATAGTGACACTTCTCATGAAAAATGGTTTGGTAAGTTAAGTGATTATTCTGTACTTAGAACTTTTGACCGTGGTGCATTTTCTCATCAGAGTAAGGGAAAGTCTTAACCTAGAACTAAAAAATGTGTTTTTCTTGGTTACCTTGAAAGTGTCAAGGGGTACAAGATATGGGTTACCTTGAAGATTTCAAAAGGGGTTAAAATCATTGTGAGTAGAAATATTACGTTTAATGAAGGTAAAATGCCTTGTTTTAAGACTTTATCTAAACCTGTGAGTGAAGAGAGAACAGTTGAAGGTGGAGTTAGGAAAATTCAGTACATCTGTCCCAGCCACCTTTAATGAGGTGAAAACTTAAGTTCAAGAACCCGAGGTTGAAAATGGAAAAGAAGTAGAGATAGAATAGCATCTTATGGAAGAAAATTCCTTAACAGACTATAATTTAGCTAGGGATTGAGAGAGAAGATAAACAAAGGAGCCTAGAAGATTTGGATATGAATTCGGGTTAGCTTTTGCTCATGCTAGCTACAAGGAGCTAGTTGTTAGAAAGCTAAAAACGTTTGAGGAGACAATGAAGATTGAACAAGTAGAAGAGTGGTTTAAGGCAATGAGATAGGAAATTAGTTCCTTAGAAAAGAATCAAACTTGGGAGTTAGTAACTAGACCTTTTTTTTCTTTTAGTGGAAATAGGGCGGTATCTCCGAAATTTTATTAATATGTCCCCACTTGTGGTGGAGGAATACTGTGATTACAAATAATATCAATAAAATTAATAAATGAGGAAGTACTACTTCTCTTATACTGAAAGTAAAGAATAATAGGAAAGTAGTAAAAAATGAGTACTACTTCCCTTATAAAAAGCACAAGTGTAAGCAAAAAATAAAAGTAAAAGCAAAATACGAAGACTTAAAATCTAGTGCTGGGCAAACCATATCTGTCAATCGGAATAAGCACCTGAATATGTCGTGGTAGGTAGCCTGGTCCATATTCCTAGTATCTATGATGATGTCAACCCTCGGTAACAAGTGCATCTACAACTGGTTCCCCTCTTCGAAGATGTGGTAAACCATATCTCTATCAAAGGAAATGACATATGCAATCTGTTTGAATATCCTTTGGATAGGCCAGGGTCTGCCACCTCTAGTGATGTAGTGAATGGCCACAGTCGAGTCTGCCTCAACCCAAATATATGACAAATCAAGATCTCTAGCAGTAGTATCCCATCACGAATAGCCCTAAGTTCCACCTCTAGTATCATACACTGTCCATATGAAACTGAGAAAGCCCTGATACATTTTACTGCATAGTCCCTGATGATGCATCCCTCACTCGCAAACTCATCCTTAACACAACCATCGATGTTGATCTTGACAAATCTAAATGATGTAGTGTACCACCAAACCATGATAGGGGGAGGAGATGGTGGCAGAGTCAAAGAAATACCAAAAAGTGTAGCAAGCTGCATATCATTACGCCAATGTAACAGTCGAAAAACTCCACCAATATGGAGGAAGGATACCATACAGTAAACTCTCTAGATAATACATCTCGAACTCATACGTATGTTCTCGTACTTTGCATTATTCCTCTCAGTCCAAAGAAACCAAAAAATCAATAGATGAATAATTATGCGAATGTACTTGGTCTTTGCACACTTTCCAGAATACCTCTATCTCACAAATCTCTGTCTAACACTCTTTCTTGTACTCATGTTGACATGAAATAAAGCCCCAAAATGTTACCAGACATGATTTGAAATATTGTTACCAGTAAAAATATGAGTGATAGTCTCAATCTCTGAACAACACTGACAGCGAGAGGCCAATTGACTGTCGATCCTCCTCTAGATAATGACATCAACTGATATGAAGTCCTGCCATATTAAGCCCAAAGTGAACTTTGAGACCTAAACAACCACCATAGCTTCAATGAAAATGTGTCCACTGTATCATGTAATCGTCTAAAGCTCTGATCTCCCACGTCAACAGGAAGGCAAATCACCTTCCAACTCCGCTAATGTAGATGACTTGCATGATCCTTAGAATCCCATTGGAATCTAGCAAAAATATGCTCTCCTGCCTTTTCAGAATGACCTTAGGAGGTCGCATAATCTAGAATAGATACAGTGATATAGAGGAAGCTACAGACCTCGATAGAGTAATCCTACCACCATGAGAAAGAAGGTGTGAAGCCCATCCAGAAATCCTACTTCTGACCTTCATAATGAGATCATCATACAGAAAACTCATCTTAGCCCATTTAAACAAAGAGACTCCCAGATATGTGAACGGCTGTCTTTGATGTGAAAATTCACTCAAAATTACTAACCTCTGTATCTGAATTCAGATGCCCATCTAGCCAATATAAGACCACTCTTATCTCTATTCACCAATTGGCTAGAGAACCCCTCGTAGTGCTCTAAACAATAGATGACCCTTTTCATAGACTTCTTCTATCCATTGGTAAATTTAATTACATCATCAGCAAAAGCAAGATGAGAGACAAAAATACTACCTCTCTGTCAATACTGTATACTAGGATATGTCTGAAATCTCGGAGTAAGCAATCGAGAAAAGTAATCCGCAACAATAATAAATAAGGATAGAGAGATGGGATCTCCATGTCTGAGTCATCGCGATGAAGAAAAGAACCACAAGGCCGCCCATTCAGAAGTACTGAGAATCGACACTCCGATATACAATATCTGATCCGATCAATCCATAACTGGTCAAAACCAAATGCCTCCAGTATAGAATAAATGAATCCCCAATCCATATGATCATATGCTTCATATGCTTTATCTATGTCAAGCTTCAACAAACATTCCCTCCACGCATTCTATTATCCAACGTGTGTAGAATCTTCTGGGTCAACAAAACATTGTCCCCAATAAGTCAATCGGGGACAAATTCACTCTGGTGGGGGAAAATAATACAAGGCAGAAATGAACTCAATATGTTGTTCAACAGCTTTGTGATAAGCTTGTTGAACACCGTACACAGGCTGATGGGTCGATAATCTGACCAACTACAAGTATTCTCCCTCTTCTGAAGCAAAACAATAGACATAGCAGTAAATCCTCTTGGAAAATGACCACCCTCAAAGAAATCAATGACTGCACCATATACAACATCATGTATAAGATCCCAACAGTGTTGGTAGAACAATGATGAAAATCCATCAGGGCTCGTAACACTATTAGCATCAATACTGAAAACAGCCTCCTGTACCTCATCACGCAAAGGGAGGCAGTTCAGCGCCATATTGTCTGCCTTCGTCAATATCCTATGTATGATATCAGGACGAATATACTCCATAGGTTGCCGAGCTCTGAATATCTATTGGAATAGTAAGAACTTCTCCTGCCTGAGTCGTGATGGTCCTGATACGAGATCTGATCCATCATCCCTGTACCAGCGAATGAAAATATCTAGTGTTGTGATCTCCCTCACATACCCAACAAGAATCGACCTTCTGCTTCCAAAAACCCTCCCCAATAACTAAGGTCTGATTTAAATTAGCATGTGCATGATGAAGTAATTCACGGTGCTCCGGTGTAGGATCAACCTCAAAATCAATCTTTGTCAACGCTCTCCTCAGTATCTCTAACTCTCTGGAACACATCACCAAATACTTGTCGATTCCACCACCTTAGTCCCTGTTTCAGCCTAAAAAACTTTTCCCAAATGGCAGCCATTCCTGTAAGATGAGTAGGGAATGGCCACTTCTAAGAAATGAAAGCTGAGAAGTCATAATGTTTGGTCTAAACATTGAGGAATCTAAATGGTCTAGGTCATAAATCATCATCAGAAATCTACTAGAAAAGTAGAGGTGAGTGATCAGAGGAAGTACGATTCAGATGAGTCACATTAAGTTGTCTACAAAAGTCTGCAGCTAAAGAGTTAATCAAAAATCTATCCAATCTTTTACTGATCCTGCCATTCATCCAGGTAAACTGAGACCCAGAAAAGTCAGCATCTTCTAAGCCACAGTTCAACATCATATCAAAAAAATTAGTAGAACCACGATCTTGATGACTATGACCAGTACGCTCACGATTATTTATGATGACGTTAAAGTTACCCCAACAAGCCAAGGATCTTCCATAGAGAGGGAAATGTAGTGAAGACCCACCCACAAGTCCCTCCTAACATAGGCCTGACATGCAACATAAACAGAAGTCAAGTAAATAGGTCGTGCTAGTCTGGGATCCACAACTCTGACATGTAGGAACTAGATATGATCATCAATAATAGTAACGGTAGTACCCACATTCCAGAATACCCAAATTTTATTCGACTCATTCTGAACACCAGTGTTGAAATGCAGATAACGATGAACAAAATCAAACCTCCTCTCCAAAACCATAGGATCCAGAATAACCAAAATATAAACCTGATTAAGTTGAATAAGTTTTCTCAGGCGCCTGGGAGTAGCTACACCTCTCACATTCCAGATGATGGCACTTATCTGGATGTATGTGAAGAGGTATCATGCGACCGACTCCTAGTCATCATCCTAGGTAGTGAATTGTTAGTAACTTTCGAATGTCTCTTCCAACTTACTGGGACAAATCCATCATCCTCTGTTCTACCAGTCAGATCTGTCAAATCATCAGAAGAAGATCTACGAAAAGAACCCTGCTGATGAACTTCAGCATGAGGGAAACCCCCTGAATCCGACTGCTTTGTAGAAAGATGAGCCTCCATATTCTGCTGACATTGTGCAATAGGCACATCCGTATTACTGAAGCCCTGCGGCCTCTCGAGCATATCCATCAAAAGAGGGTTAAAGTATGTAAAAGTAACTGTCAATAGAAGTACACCTGATGGGGACAGAAGTGTGAATGCCTGAATGATCAATTGATGTAACAATATGTGGACTCTGAGGAACAACCCTATAAGGAGCAAATGTAGGATGATGTAGTGGTAAAGAAGTAGCAGTCTGTGTAGCAGTAGTGCTGATGATAGATGGAAAAGTAGAATAAGTAGGAGCCATATGTGTAGCAAATGTCTGCGATGAGGCAACAGTAGTGGTATGGCCAATGGGGGCTATAGAAGGAACAATCTGAGGGATGGACTAGGAGATCTCATCTAAACTACTAACTTGTCTCCTCTGGTTTCTCTTAATAGGTGTCCATCGATGTCAAAGTCCGGTTATAACATCTTTACCCTTGCCCTTATCCTTGGCTATCCTTGGCTGAAATTGGATTAGGCCAACAACACCTGGGGCCGCAGAAGGTGGAATAGAATGGGAAGCACTAGAACAGTTCACATCCAGATGACCAAAGTGTCTGTAATGAAAGCAAAAGTCTAGTACCTTATCATACACAACAGGCTGCCAATATCCTCCCATTTTCTCCCTCTCTATCCATACTCGATCATGGAGTTTACATTCTAAATCGACCTCAATACATACCCTCTCCTCACTAGGTCGTTGGAGATCGAAAGTGGCTTCGTCAATATGAAGAAGAAGCACAATAGTTTTAGCTATAGCAAACAGAGCACTCTTGGCCCGAAAATAAATAGGAAGCAAAGGAAATGATACCCAAACAGGAGCCATAGGAACCTCATGTTGCGGACTAAAACTAGGGGTCTACTTAAAGACCCGTATAGGACAACTATTAGTGTACCAAGTGGGTTTGAAGAATAATCGTGAATAATCATCCTCGTGCGCCATATGAATAATAATGTGCGCATCATCTATAAGTCCAATTTCATATTAACTAATAAAATCAAAGCGCATAAAATTTTCGTGTACCTTAGTCATAAAAGGTTTGTGATGCACAAATTTACCTACAAGTGTGAACCTGTAGGCCTCAGCCAAAAATTTTCATTTGATTCTTCAAAAAATATAGCAGGCTCACCATGATGGATGTATGGTTCTTTGGCAACCAAACTATGATCTTTAGATTCTTGAGGAGTACGAAGTACAGTAGCAAATGATTTCCTTTGACTCCTCTCAGCTTAAGTCACAATAGGTCTGTTATTGACGCTTGCATCATAGGACTTATGAGCACCAGAAGGATTAATAGATGGTCTAGTTGGTGGATAAGTACTAGTCCCCATATTTCTGGCATACTGAAGTCAATTATGAAGTTCTTTTGCTGGCAAAGAGGCCGCATAATCTATTTTAAGGTTAAGCCGTGACGGAGGCTCGAAATTGGCGGTGAGATTCGCCAAGCTATTTACGGGAGGCAAAGGCACCGTAGGTACCTTGGAAGGAGTAGAATTCACTAACAAAATAGCCTTGTCATTGGTGGAAATCAAGTCGCCAGAATTGGCATTTGAAGGAAGAACATCTACTGTAGCTTGCGGTAAGGAATTGGTGTTCAAATGGCTGTAGTTTCCATCAATTGAAGAGTTACCCATGACCACATGATCTTCAATTGCATTTATATGGGACTAATTATGAGCAATAACATCAATAGAATCACCAACTGGAGTTGAAACATATTCATCGCGTGGACGATATGGGGCTAATTCAAATTATGATGTTTAGGCGTTAATTGACAAAATTGATGGATTACCCATAGCCTTACCATTGTGAATTGAATTGTTGTTGGTCGAATTGAAGAATTGGAGCAGAGTTGATTCATCTAATTTGGTCATTTTGTATTTTTCGGACAATGTTCTCGTAGCAACCACGAATTCATCAAGCACTAGGTGCAATTGACCTTGACCCATGACTGGGCTAAGTGCACCAAGTGATGGTGAACCCAGTCTAAGTGGTTCGCCACCATGGGTCGTCTGGACGGCGCCAGAATTAATAGTTAAAGGTTCCGCCTATAGCGAGTTTGCACCTGCTAGTACTTCAGATCCAAATTCAGTTTGATTGAGGCCAAATTGGAGGAGACCCATGGCTGGGCTGGGTACGCTAGGTGAAGGCGAACCTAGCCCAAGTGGTGGGCGACCGTCGTTTGTCCGGACGACGCTATAAAATGCCTTCTACTCAGGCGATATCGTGCGCATCGCGACTGGGAGAAATTCTGGATTAAATTTAGCAAATGAACTTGGTATTTGGTTGTAATTGACTGCATGGATGAGGTTGTCCAGAGGTGGGGGATCGGTCAGTGATGAGACAGGTATGGTGACCGGAAGTGGAGAATCCGACGTTTATAAGATTTTCAGGGAGCAAACTTTGAAGCTATGTACTGGCCGAAATACTTGGAGTTACGGGGAAATCTTGGTATGGAATTGAAGAGGAGGTTAAGATATTTCTACCAATACCATAGTCCGGTAGTTTAGGTGGCTAGAGTTAGTCGAAAATTGGCCCCATATATGGCAGCTAAAAGGGCAAAAATTGCCTAAAATTACTTCGACCTTAGTTCTGTAATGTTAATTAATTGCTATTCCTAGCAAATCTTTAGCAGTTTGAGAGACAATCTTGTACTTATTTTTATTCAATTTTCACCAAAATAACGTATCGAAATGCTTATTTAGTACTTAGACCTAAGAACAAATCAACTCTTGATTGTAAGTGGGTGGTTGAAAAGGGTACTAGTACATCTGAACCCTTATGATTTAAAGCTAGATTAGTGGTTAAGGGATACACATAGAAGGAGTGTATTGATTATAATGAGATTTTTTCATCAATTGTTAAGTACACAACTATTAGAGTCATGCTTACATTGGTTGCACATTGTTACTATGAACTTGAATAATTTGATGTAAAAACTAATTTTTTACATGGTGATCTTGATGAGCAAATCTTTATGAATCAATCAAGAGGTTTTAAAGACAAATTAAAACTTGATCATGTGTGTTTTCTGAAAAAATTCTTATATGGCTTAAAACAATCGCCTAGACAGTGGTGTAAAAGATTTGACTCTTTTGTATTATCTATAGGGTTCCATCGTAGTAAATTTGATAATTGCCTTTATTTCCAACATAATGATNAAATATGTAGGTAAAACTAAGAGAATCTTAGGTATGGAAATTGAAAGAGATAGATCAAATTCTACATTGTTTTTGCAGCAGCTTCCTTGTGTTTCAAAGGTATTGAAAAGATTTTGCATACATGATTACAAACACGTTACATTACCTTTAGCTAATTATTTTTTGTTATCTAAAAATCAGACGCCATATAATCAAAAGGAAATAGAATACATGAGTAAAATTCTATATGTTAATGTGATTAAATCCATTATGTATTTGATGGTTTACACTAAATCGGATTTAACTTTTGCTGTTTGTACTCTTAGTATCTACATATCTAATGCGGGTCCCAAGCATTGTGAAGCACTAAAGTGGTTGTTAAGGTATTTAAAAGAGACTAGTAATGTAGGTCTAAAGTTTGGTGATAGCAAAGAATGAACGAAACTGAAATATTTTGTAGATGCGGACTATAGGGTAGACATGGATAATAGGAAATTGACTTCTTTCTATGTGTCTACTTTGTCTAACTCTTACATAAGTTGGAAATCACAATTACAACATAAAGTTGCACTATCCAAGACAGAGCCATAATATATTGCTACCATTGAAGCAAGTAAAGAGCTTTTGTGTCTTAGGGATTTGTTTCATCAAATTTGTATTTTGAATAATTATGCGGTGATATATTTAGATAGTTAGTCTTCTATACATCTATACAAAAATTATATTTTTCATGAATGCACAAAATACATTAATGCTAGAGTACATTTCATTAGAGATATTGTATCATAAGAGGTGATAAAACTTGAAAATGTACATACACAATATAATCCCTCGGACATGGGCACTAAAGTGTTCTCATTGATGAAGTTCAGAAGTTGAATGATCTTCTAAACATTGATGGAGATAAATAATTTCCAATTTGATCGGTTCTCCTTTTGGAATTGTCACTAATGGGTGATAATATTTTTGTTGCAGGTGCTTTGATACCAATGTGGAGGTTTGTTGGACAAATTATTGTTAAATGACTCCTGGACAATGATAGTATAATTTCTCAGTCGGCATCAATCGATTGACTGAATTAAAATATTGACACCTTAATGAAACGACCCAACCCGAAAAACTATTTGGGGGTAATTGTAAGCAACCTAACTTAATTAGAGTTGTTTATGACTCGTTCTTTCACTTCTTGGATGGCTTATTAGCATTGACCCATTTATTGGTTTACTTAGTCCATCTATCGATATTGGTCTTGGCCCATTACTATACTTGATATTTTATATACATTGCTACGTCCTTTGCTTTGTCATATACGGTGTCTTTGCTCCTACATTAGAGAGAAAAAAAGGCCGCCTCTTCTCTATGATTTGTGTCTACCGTCTTTCTTCTTCTTCCTTGCCTTTGTGGATGTAATTACACCTCTCTTCGTGTGTCCTTTTGTGGGTATAACCAAAGCAACCAAAGTTGGAAAGAGTTGTAGGTTTTTGGGTCGTGATTTGGTAAAAATGCCTTTGTGCAATCAATCTTCCGCTACACCGTTGATGATAAAACTGATGTATCTCCCACATAGATAAAAACATTATCGTGATTTTTAGAAAATTCCAAAAAGCACTACATTTTGAGTCATTAAGACCTGGTACAACAAAATCGTTCTTGGCATTGTCTGACTTAAGAAACTTTTCTTTAATTTATACAAATTATGTGGCTTATGTTCCCATTAATGTATAACTTTCATGTATTGCAAAGTGAGATTAACTTATCATTCTCATTTTATTTTTCTTTTTTCTTTTTTTTTTTTACGATTCAAAAAGAACTAAATTTGGGATCTTTCAAACTTGACACAAATAGTGTGTCCTTACCACAAAGAAAAACACATCGTACATTCCACAAATAGTTTTCAATTTTTCGACTTTTATTGCTTTTAACTAAAAACAAGTTTGTAGCGTTTCATTTTCTTAATAACAATGTAGTAATCGCAACATCTGGAGTAGAAATAACAAAGGTTAAATTGCAATAACTAAAATATGGCAATCAACAGAGTTTAGTAAATGCGAGTTCAAGTCCTTTGGCGCTACGCTACTCATTGCTTCCACTATCCTGAAAGAGAAAACATTTTAAGTTTGGGGAAATTTCAGAAAATCACAAATATTTAAACTAAAGGAAAAATAAAATATTGAACTCTTCGGTTGTCTTAAATAGAAAAAGGACACAAACCTTGTAATCAACAACACATTCAGCACATGCATCGTAAAACTCATTCTACTTCAACATGCATTGAACAACTCCTTGTTCATGCTGAAGCAATTAAAGATCTCACTGCCAGAATAGCATTTGAAGTTTCAAAAATTACGAAATGTAGGGTTGTTCAAATCTGGCACAACTATTGTGTCCTTGTCAAAGTCTAGGACTAACACAATTTTACGTTTCCGTTGATGATAAAACTAATGCATCTCCCACATAGATAAATGCATTATTCGTGATTTTTAGAAAATTACAAAAAGCACTACGTTTTGAGTCATTGGGACCCAGTACAGCAAATTCGTCCTTGGCATTTTCCAGGTGTGACCCAGCTTTAGAAACTTTTCTTTAATTTATACAAATTATGTAGTTTATGTTCACATTGATGTGTAACTTTAATGTAATGCAACAGTGAGATTAACTTATCATTTACGATTTTTCTATGTTTCAAAAGCACTAGATTTGGGATCATCCAAACTTGACACAAATATTCAGTCACATAATCCACAAAGAAGCGCCTATAAATCATTTTTATTTTTACGACCTTTATTGCTTGTAATTAAAAATAAGTTTGCACTATTTGATTTTCTCAATAACAATGTAGTAATCGAAACATCTGCTAGAGTAGAAATAACAAAGATTAAAGTCAAAAAGTAAAAATCTGGAAATTAACAAAGTTTAGTAAATGTGACCTATGTCCTTGGGCGCTGCGTACTGATTACTCCGACTATCTTAAAAGAGAGATTCAAAATATTTCAAATTTTCGGCAATTTCAGAACTATTCATAAATATTTAAATTAAAGGAGGAAAGAAATTATTTGCCTCTTCGGTTCTCTTTAATAGTAAAACAAAGTTGGCTTCATTTGTGCAGATTCACAAGATACCCCTATTATAATTCCTTATGGATGTTAAATTATGCATGATGCGTAAAAAATCTTGCTTTTGGAACTATTTTGGCCAAATTTAGATCATCAATGATACATTCAGCATGTGCATTGCATGACTCATTCTTCTTCAACATCCACTGAACAACTCCTTGTTCATGCTGATGCAATACATCTCACAGCCAGATTAGTACGTGAAGTTTAAATGTAGGGTCATTCAAACCCGGTACAACTATTCTTTCCTTGTCAAAGTCTAAAGCTGATGATAAGTGGAGTTTCTATATTTATTTGAAGTTCTAAATGATGATATTTTACTGTTCTTTGGATAAAATACTACTTAACTTGTATTATATTTCATTTTGTAGGTAAAATTCAATGTTTGATAAAGAATTTGAGAAAAGAATGCAAAGATAATAGAAAAGAGCTCAATTGTATCGAATACAAAGTTCGAGGACTGAAATACAAGAACTCAAAAGTTACGTAGAACCTTATGATGAAGATTTGAGAGTTTTAGGTATCAATTGGATGAGGAAAGTAGCCAAAGGGATGAAATATAGTCCAAATACTATTACATATCAACGTCCAGCCGAAAAAGTTATGCTTCGAATTTTCAAGCACACATTGAGACCCCATTTTGGCATAGAAAAATTTCGAATTGGAAATATTATACATCTACAAAAATTGTAGCCCTCCGAGTTAGCTTTCCAATGTACTTTGAATCACCTCAATCGGATATCAGGAGAGAAATGTATGATAAAAATACTGAGAGTTGTTCAACTGCCGAAAATTAGACGAGGCGCTCGCCCTCACCTGCAGGTTTGGGCAGCCTCAGATGAGGCATTTTTGGTCTGGGCCTCACCCTCACCTGCAAGAGAGGCGCGCGCCCAGACCAAAAATGCCCTGTCTGAGGCTGCCCAAACCTCTTAGGTGCGCGCCTCAAGGCTAAACGGGAAAAAATCACACTTTCCTTCTTTTGTTTTGGTAACAATTCAATACAATAATTTTGCCATCCTTTAAACACCAAATTTTGGCCAGAACATGGGAGACTTCCATTGAACCTAAATTTCATCATATTCTACATATTTTGGAGGTGAAGAACAAGTCTATACATTAATTCGAAGTGAATCGTACAAGGATTTTGAAGATTCATAGTCTGGTTTGAAGATTTGAGTAAAAAATGTGGATTTTTCCTAATTCTTCCATCTTTCTTATTTTCGGGTGATGTTTTTCCAATTATTATTGTGAAATTTAATTATAAGAATGTTATGCTAAGTTTTTCACTGTATTGGATGAATGATGAACTCTATTGTTTGTTTATTTTAATTCAAGACAATTAGTTTAGTATTTCTTGATATTTCTTGATTGATTTTGCATTCTCATTGAATTATTTGATTGTTTGATCACCAATTAGATAGTAAGTTACTTGTTGTAGTGTATGAATACTCATAATAAGTCTAGAACGCATGTGCAATATGTATTAGGAATATATCTATGGCACGTGCAATTATGTGTGATAAATCTTTTGACAATACATTTTTTTTCATATGAATTCGGATTAGGAATATGATCGGGTCATGTTGAACATATGTTTAATATATCTTGGAAAAGAATATTGAATAACGGTGGATTATCGATTATTTTGAATGCATGAATTTACTAAATTAAGAATTAAATAAATACTTTATTTGTTTTCTTTGTTTAGGATTAGTATAGAAAATGTACAAACCTTATCTTTTGATTTCATTACACTTCGAATTTAATAGTAGCTATTGAACTAATAATTAGGCTTTATTTTTCGAGAAAACAATACTCTTAACTAGAATCTATGCTACAATTAATGCATTATTTTTTGGGTGTATATAAAGATTAATATAGATAACATATAAACAATCTCATTTGATATCTCCATACTTCGAATTTAATAGTAGCTATTGAACTAATAATTAGGCTTTATTTTTCGTGAAAACAATACTCTTAACTCACAAATCTTATTACTTGTACAACGATCTCGTACGCTTGCGAATTTCACACGAACAACTGACACAATTTTATATTTCTAATGATGATAAAACTAATGCACCTCCCACATCGATAAATGCATTATTCGTGATTTTTAGAAAACTTCAAAAAGAAATACATTTTGAGTCATTGAGACCCGGCACAACAAATACGTCAATTGCATTGTCTAGATGTGACCTGAATTCAGAAACTTGTCTTTAATTTGTACAATAACATAGTTTAAGTTCCCATCGATTCGCACAGGGAGATTAGATTATCATTCTCAATTTTTTGGACGTTTCAAAATGCCCTAAATTTGGGATCTTTCAAACTTGACACATATACTGTGTCCTTGGCACAAAGAAAAATACATCACATTTTCCACAAATAAGCACTGATAAATCATTTTTAATTTTATGACTTTTATTTCTTTTAGTTGGAAACAAGTTTGTAGCATTTGATTTTCTAAATAACAATGTAGTTATCAAACATGTGCTGGAGTAGAAATAATAAAGAATAAATGCAAAAACTAAAATCTAGTAATCAACAAAGTTTAGTCAGTGCGACTTATGTCCGTTGCCGCTATGCTACTCATTACTTCAGCAATCTTCAAAGGGAGAAACTCAAAATATTTTAATTTTTTTGGAAATTTTGGAAAATCACAAATATTTAAACTAAAGGGAGAAAGAAAATATTGAACTATTCGGATGTCTTGAATGGCAAACGGACACAAACCTTGAAATTTTAGAATGTAACCTAAAAGAAAGTTGGTCTCTTTCATGCAGATCCATATATCCTTACTTTATTTCTCTATGAATGTTAAATCATCAATAAAACACTTTCTTCTTCCACATCCATTGAACAACTCCTTCATCATGCTGATACAATGCATCTCACGGCAAGATTAGCATGTGAAGTATCAAAAAGTGCTAAATGTTGGGTCATTCAAATTTGGCACAACTATTCTGTCCTTGGTACACTCCTGGGTTGACAATTTTATATTTTCATTGATGATAAAATTAATGCATCTCCCACATAGAAAAATGCATTATTCGTCATTTCAAAAAAATTCAAAAATCACTACATTTAGAGTCATTGGGGCCCAATACAACAATTTCGTCCTTCACATTATCCAGGTATGACCCGGCTTTAGAAACTTGTCTTTAATTCGTGCAAATAAAATAGTTTATGTTCCCTTGATGCATAACTTTAATGCTTCGCATAGTCAGACTTATCATTCTCGATCTTTTTTACGTTTCAAAAAGCACTAAATTTGGGATATTTCAAACTTGACACAAATAATGTGTCCTTGGCACAATCAAAGACACATTACACATTCCACAAATAAGCGCCTATAAGTCGTTTTTAATTTTACGTCTTGTATTGCTTTTAGTTAAAAACAAGTTTCTAGCATTTGATTTTCTTAATAAAAGTGTAGTAATCGAAACATATGCTAGAGTAGAAATAACAAGAAATAAATGCAAAAACTAAAACTAGTAGTCAAAAAAGTTAAGTAAATGCAACTTATGTCCTTTGGCGCTATGCTACTATTACTTGAAATTTCTTAATATAACTTAAAAGAAAGTTGGCCTCTTTCATGCATATTGATGTGATATCCCTATTTTAATACCTTATGGATGTTAAATTGTAAATAATACGTAAAAACTCTTGCTTTTGGAACTATTTTAGCCAAAGTTATATCACCAATAATACATTCAGCACATGCATTGCACAACTCATTCTTCTGCAACCTGCATCGAACAACTCCTTGTTCATGCTGATGCAATACATCTCACAGCCACATTAGCATGTGAAGTTTCAAATAGTTCTAAATGTCTGGTCATTCAAACCCGGCACAACTATTTTGTCCTTGGTCAAAATCCAGGGCTGACACAATTTTATATTTCGGTTGATGATAAAACTAATGCATCTCCTGCATAGATAAATGCATTATTCGTGATTTTTAGAAAATTTCAAAAAGCACAACATTTAGAGTCATGAGACCATGTACAACAAATTCGTCCTCTGCATTGTCTAGGTGTGACCCATCTTTAGAAACCTGTCTTTAATTGTACAAATTATATTGTTTATCTTTCCATCTATGCGTAACTTTAATTAGTCACACGATGAGATTAGCTCATCATTCTCGAATTTTTTTTTTTTTTCATTTCAAAAAGCACTAAATTTGGGGTAATTTAACCTTGACACAAGTATTTTGTCCTTGGCACAAAGAGAAACATGTCACACAATCAACAAAGAAGCACCAGTAATTAATTTTTAATTTTGAAAATTTTATTGCTTTCAACTAATAAAAAGTGTGTACCATTTGATTTTCTCAACAACAATGTAGTAATCAAAATAAGTGCTAGAGTAGAAATAACAAAGACTAAAGGCAAACGCTAAAATCTGGAAATAAAGAGCATTTTCAAGAGACTCTCTATTTTTAAAGAGCATATTATATCATTTGGATAGAATCTATAAATTTAAAGAGTAAAAATTTTGAAGTACTCAAAAAAACACTTTATATTTAACATTTAATTTTACTACTACAAATAAATATTNTTGAAACACTTTGAATGCATTTAATTATAGAGAGTGAGTTTGGCTCTCCATGGCTCTCCAAATTTGGAGAGCCAAAACCACTATCTAAATTAAAATGTTAATTTAAAGAGTCTCTTAGAGCATGATTTTAAATGTTGACTCTTTAAAATAGAGAGTCTCATATTTAAAGTGTCTCTTGGAGATACTCTAATAAAGTTTAGTGACTGGGACTCGTGTCCTCGAGTGCTACGCTATTCATTGCATCCACTATCTTCAAAAAGAAAAATCAAAATATTTCAAATTTTGGGAAAATTTCGAGACTGTTTGTTAATATTACAACTAAAGGAATAATGAAAATATCGGCCTCTTTTGTTGTCTTTAATAGCGAAAGGACCTAAACTTTGAAATTTTATAATATAACTTAAAAGAAAGTTGGCCTCTTTCATGCTTATTCAGAAGATTCCCATATTTTAGTTCCTTATGGATGTTAAATTTGTCAAAAGGTTTTCAATATTTTTAGCAATACGGAGTACAAAGATATATAGATACAAGGAGAAAGTTTAGGGCGCTATTCTAGGCTATACATTGTCTAAGGCTACAATCGTGGGAGACCTTTGAAGGATGGGATTTTACAATTAAAGTTTCCTATAATATCTCTAATTTGTTTCCTGTTAACAGTTCAGGCTAACACTCCCCTCAAGTTGGTATGTAGATATCTCTAATGCCCAACTTGTCGAGTGAGTTGTAGAAGTTTTTGTTAGACACTACCTTCGTGAGTATGTCTGCCAACTAATCTTCTGACCAACTCATCATCTGACTTTACAAATGGGAACTGAACAATTTTTTCTTCGAGGTTCTATTTGATAAAGTGCCTGTCGACCTCAACATGTTTAGTACGATGATGTTGAATGGGGTTATGAAAAATGTCAATGGTTGCCTTGTTATCACAAAACAAGTTCATTTCGGAGCTAGGAGCAAAGCCAATATCAGTTAGCAGCTTTTTTAGCCAAACTAGTTTACGCAGACATTTAGCCACTCCACGGAATTTTGCTTCAGCACTAGATAATGCTACGACCTTTTACTTCTTGCTTTTCCAAGTGACCAAGTTGCCTCCAACGTAAGGTAGCCTGAAGTGGATTTCATGTCCCAAATATTTCCTTCCCAATCAGAGTCTGTGTATCCATCAAAGTTTAAATGATTATTCTTCAAGAACATAAGTCCTTTTTTCCATGGGAGGATTTTAAGTAGTGAAGACTTCGAATTACTGCATCCATATGTTCTTCACTATGGTTGCATGAATCGGCTCACTACACTTACTGCATAGGCGATATTCGGGCGAGTATGAGATAAGTAAATGAGCCTCCCAACTAATTTTTTGTACCTATCTTTATCAAATTGCACTTGATTGGTAAACTCTCCAAGTTTGTGATTCTGAACAATTGGAGTGTTTGTAGGTTTACACTCCAACAATCCCACTTTGGACAGCAAGTCCAGTACATATTTTCTTTTAGAAAGAAATATACCTTGTCTTGATCTGGATATTTCAATTTCCAAAAAATACTTAAGTCCGCCCAAATTCTTCATTTCAAATTCAGTTGATTTTGTAACCTAGAGATATGTTCTGCGTCATTCCCTATAATAATAATGGCATCTACATAGACTATTAAAGCTGTCACTTTTCCTGAACGGTGTTTTAGGAAGAGAGTGTGATCCGAGTTGCTACGTCGGAAGCCATATTTTCTCATAGCTGAACTAAATCGTCCAAACCATGCCTAAGGTGATTGTTTCAGTCCATACAAAGCTCGTTGCAATGCCATTTTCTACTTTGAAGGTTATGTGTACCCTGGTGGGATATTCATATACACCTCTTCCTCAAGATTGTCATGGAGGAAGGGACTCTTTCCATCAAACTGGTGCAATGGCCTATCTAAATTTGTTGCAAGAGATAACAAAACTATAAAAGTGTTTAGTTTGGCCACCGACGAGAAAGTTTCTTGGTAGTCTATGTCGTATGTCTATATATATCCCTTTGCTACAAGCCTCGCATTATATCGATCAATAGACCCATTAACATTGTATTTAATGGAGAAAACTCTTTGCACCCCCATTGCCTTCTTTCCTTTAGGAAGTGAAACTAATGTCCAAATGTTATTCTTTTCTAGGGCCTCCAATTCCTCATTTATTGCTCTAGCCCATCTAGGATCTAATAAGGCCTCTTCAATGCTTCCAGGGATATGGCATGAAGATAGGTGAATCACAAAAGCCTTGAGGGATTCTATTAATCTTTGAGTAAAGACATAGTTAGCAATTGTGTATTTGGATCTTTTTTCTTCCACATCCGGAGATCACGTATTTGGTGGTTTACCACGGTTGTGTCTAAAAGGCAAAGCATAACTCGCAGAAGTATCCAGGGTGTTAGTATGTGTAGGATTTGAAGAAGAGCTTACCTCAAGAATATTCTCAAGAGGAGGCATTCTGGTACTGAGGAGTGGGGAGATTCATTAAACTCCACATATGGTTATGCTCTTGAAGACATCTCAATATCAACATTTTGTTGTGGCTCTATTATTTCGTTTCCACCACTTTGTTTTATTGAGTTTTCTTGATCACATTCTGGTTGATCAAATTTTTCTAGCTCTATTATTTTATTTTCACCACTTCGTTGTACTAAGCTCTCTTGCTCACATTCTGGTTGATCACATTTTGGTTCTAGCCATTCAACATTCAACCCATTCATCTCCCAATTCATCTTTTCCTCTTGGTGTTCTCCTAAAAGTGAAGAATTGGATGTCGTGATGGGAAAAACGTGTCTGACTCTAGGAAAGTAACATCCATAGTAATGTAGGTTCGTTTAGAGACTGTGTCAAAGCATCGATAACCTTTTTTATATAAGATGTATCCTAAAAAAAGGTAGCGAAGAGCACATGGACCCAACTTGGTGCATAGACTCTTATGAAGATCACCTAAAGCAACACAACCAAAAACTCGAGGAGAAATCATCAAAACAGTGGGCAAGGAAACATGAGTAGAAATGACCTGTAAAGGAGTATTAAAATTTAAGACTTTGGAAGGCATGCGATTCATGAGATGTAATGCGGTAGATACAACATCAGCCCAGCAGCGACTGGGCATATATGCCCCAATCAGTAATGCTTGTGCAGTCTCTAAAATATGCTAGTTCTTTCTCTTGACAATACCATTTTGTTATGGAGTCTGAGAGCATGAAGTTTAATGAAGGAGCCCATTACGTTGGAAGTATGCCTGAAATTGTCTGTTGACATATTCACCACCATTGTTAGTACGAAAAATCTGAACCTTAGCTGAAAATTGTGTCTGAACCATGACATGAAAAGCTTGAAATATGCCAAACACATCATCTTTATGTTTCAATAAATAAAGCCATGTCATTCAAGTGCAATCATCTACAAACAACACAAACTACCTATGACCAGATAAAGTAGTTATCAGAGATGGACCCCACACATCGGAATGGATTAGAGCAAAAGGAACATCACTTTCATTCAAACTAAATAGATAAGGAACTCCATGAATTTTTGCTACAATGCAAGTATTACACTTAAAGTCAGAGAGCTATAAATTGGAAAAGAGAGCTAGAACTAAATATCTCAAATATCCAAAAGATGGGTGCCCCAAGCACTGGTGCAGTAGCCAAATTTTCCTCTCCTTGTCACTAGTGCAGTCATGCACATGATTAACACTACACTGTTGAGGTCTGTAGTTACTTGACTAACAGACATCAATTTATTTGATAGGGAGGGAACAAGTAAAGTATGAGATAGCGAGAGAGATGGAGATAAAGGTGCTGTTTCAACCCTTGTAACTGGGTATGTGACCCTATTGGCATTACCAATATAGGTTCTTCTTGGTGAAGTGATATGACAAAAATCTTTGGAATCAAACTTCATGTGGTTTGTAGCTCCCGAATCAATAATCCAAACCCCATCATCACGTGGAGTAGAGCTACGGAGTGCATTTCCACTATTATCTTGATTTGGTGGAGGCATGGGATCATCAGGTAAATCTGAGATGAGAGATAACTGAGGTTCAGCATTGGCCATAGTAACTCGATTCGTGCTTTCAGCAGTAGCAGTACTACATTTATGTTTTTTTCATGTTTGAAAAACATTCCACCAATCTGGATACCCATTAAGTTTAAAACAAGTTTCACAGGTATGTTTTGTGCTCCCACAGTGAGTACATTTTCACCATCAAATTGGATCTCACACTTAGGAAGTGGATTCAAATTTCCTCCTATCTTGAAACTTTTGGATGCCATAATAGCACCAGGGATAGGATCTACATTAGAAGTCATTATAGTCTGATATCTTCTCTTCAAACATGAGCATAGGGGTGTTCGACTGTATGGAATGGTTTTAACTGCAGCACATCACTTCAATTTTTTTCTAATCGATCATCCAATCCATCGAGAAAGACGTATACTCTATCTTCTTGTATAATTGAATTATACTCCTTGATGTCAGTAGCACACATCTTCAGATTAGGACGACGAAAATCAATTTCACACCACAAACCTTGTAGATCATTGTAATATTTTCAATGGATCGGCCAGCTTGTCTCATACGAGCCACACGACGCCAGAGATCGTACACTTGAGACGTATCAGTCCCATCAAAATAGGTTCTAGCAATAGCATCCCATACCTGTTTTGTAGTTGGGAAGCGAATGAAGTTACTTATCAAAGTAGGATTACCAACCCTTGACAACAGTATTTTCGGTCCGCCATCTTCGAAATGATGTATCTGATTCTGGAGGCTGAATGGAGTCTCCATTAATATATTCCCAACTTTCTTTGCCAAAAACATACATTTCGACAACCTGGGACCATAAGGCATAGTTGGTGTCATACAACTTAATGCTAATTGGGGTTGTGGAAGAATCTGGTAGCTGAGAAGAGTTCTGGTCTTTGTTCAAAGCCTCTGTCATCTTGATTGTCCAATCATCAAGAAAAGACTCGGTCAAGTTAGTGGATTCTGCCATGTAGTCCAAGAGGTCGGGATTTATTTTCTAGTCAATAGGTGGGTAGAGTAGCAATCCTAGGATTTAGCTCTGATACCATATCGAAAGGTTTTCAATATTTTTAACAATACCGAGTACAGAGATATATAGATATAGGGAGAAAGTTTAGGGCGTTATTCTAGGCTATACATTGTCTAAGGCTACAATCGTGGGAGACCCTCGAAGGAAGGGATTTTACAATTAAAGTTTCCTATAATATCTCTAATTTGTTCACTGTTAACACCTCGCGCTAACAAAATTGTGCAAAAATACGTAAACAGATCTTGCTTTAAAACTATTTTGGCCAAATTTATATCATCAATAGCGCATTGCGCGACTCGTTCTTCTTCAACATACATTGAACAATTTGTTGTTCATGTTGATGTAATACATCTCACAACAACTGTGTGAAGTTTGGAAAAGAATAGAACCTGTTTGCGCCCTATTTTTGTGTAAAATACATTTTTCGAATAGTAGATTGATGAAAATGTATGGTTAAAAAATAAGAAAAAGTTTTGAGTTTGCGTGTAATATTATTTTATTAAAAACATGTGGTTGAAAAGAAAAGAGAGAATAATTTATTTTAAAAAAATTAAAAAGGGGTTCAAACAAGGGCTAAATGTAGGACATTCAAACCACACAACTATTGTCTCCTTGGCAGAGTGTAGCTATGACTCGGCTTTAAAAACATGTCTTTAATTTGATTTTACTAAAAATTTAATTTACTATAAGTTTGTAGCATTTGATTTTCTTAATAACAATGTCGTAATCGCAATATCTATTAGAGTGGAAATAAGAAAGATTAAATGCAAAAACTAAAATTTTGAAATCAACAAAGTTTAGTAAATGGGACTTGTGTCTATGGGTTCGATGCTATTCCTTCCACTATCTGCAAAGAGAGAAACTCAAAATATTTCATATTTTGGGCAATTTCAGAACTATTCACAAATATTCAAACTTCAGGAGAAAGAAAATATTGGCCTCTTCAGTTGTCTTGAATATCAAAAGGTCATACACTTGAAATTTAGAATTCAACTTTAAAAAAATTATATTTCCATTGATGACAAAATTATTGGATCTCCCAACAATGATAAACGCATTATTTGGGATTTTTCAAATAATTTCAAAAGGTAATCCTTTTAGAATCATTGAAACCCTGTACAATAAATTCGTCATTGGCATTGTCCACGTATGACCCGGCTTGAGAAACTTGTCTTTAATTTGTAGAAATAATGATCGTTTGATTTCCCGCAAGTGAACGGGATCGTGAGCAAGTAATATAATAGTGTGTAGAGTGTCGAATGCACGAAAACTATGTATTGATCTAGTTAAAACTACTAATATCCTTAATCGAATAGCAATATTTAATTTTAACTAATTAATATCTAATTTAGCAACTAATTCAAAAACTAAGTAAAGACTTATCAAATTCGTGAGATACATTGCTAAGATGTAGAATTCCCAATTGTTAATCCGTTTTCAATTCAATAATTTAGAATGATAATTTGAAATAATGCTTGTTGGTCAATGTTCCGATTTTAATTAAATACTTCTCTCAATATCAATTAAATATATTCCTCTCATGCGACCTTCTTATCTCTCGATGGAAAATACGAACATGATAAATGCACCAACGAATTAGAACATCTTTATCAACCATGCAAAGTATAGATGTATATGTCTATCCTCTATCGAACCTCACAATGTTTATTCGTATATAATTAAATCCTATTATCTCTCTCGATAACAATAAAATTCACAAACAATTCAACTATTTCCCAGATAATTGGAGACGATAAAGCAATAATAAACATCCAGACACTTAATCAAATTAATATCATTATATTTATTCAAATAGAAAACGCCATAACAAGTGTTCATCACATCCTAGCAATGTTTAGTTTAGCCTACCATGTTGAAATTACAAAAATAATGTTTAAGTGAAAAGATATAACCCCGCATTCTTGATAAATTAAGAAGATGAAGAATAATCTTGAATCTCTTCAATGGTTTCTTGACGAATCTCCAATTGCACCTTCTCTTCTTTGCCCAAAAGTCAAGTTGGATCTTCAATGAATGAATTCTTGCAATCCTTCTTGTAATTTCTTACAAAATTAAGGATTTCCTCTCTTTTTGATGATGAATATAGATGAGTATTCGAGTATAATATGTATATAAGAGGCTCCCCATATGTATTCTACTATTATGTATTTGTAGGAGTCAAAAATTGATTGAAATTCTAAATTGGTTTCTAAAAGAGTTCTAATTGAATAAGGAAAGTTGTCTTCGTGCTCAAATTTTTTTGTCTCTGCACAGCAGTCAGTATTTGGGCCATAACTTTCTCTCCTGATATCCAATTGAGGATATTCAAAGTATATTGGAAAGCTAGCTAAACGGGATACAACTTCTCCAGATATAGAAGTTTTCCAATTCGGATGTTTATTGTGCCAAATATCAGTTTCAATTTTCAACTAAAAATTTAGAATATAACTTGTGTGATTTGAAATTGATTTTGATCATATTCCATTCTTTTTTTAGTTCTAATTTCATCCAATTGTCTCCTAACAATTTTCAAAGTATCTTCTTGTAGTTCGAATCAACTATTGAATTTGTAATTTGGTCCTCAAACTTTGAATTTTGCATTTTTCACCAATTTTTGCTTCTTTCTTTTGATTTCTTGTTCAACCCTTGAGTTATACCTATATAATATAAAATACAACAATTTAGGATATATTTTGTTAAAAGAACTACCAAATGTCGTTATTTTGGATCTCTAATAAGTGTAAAAATTACACTTGTTAAATACTCTAAAACTTAAACATATGTTTGTCCACAAACAAAATTATAGTTTAAATAATAACAAACACACAAGCATGCAAAAGTATTTGGTTAGACAATCTAGCTTTTTATCTCAGGATTTGAAATTATAGTACTAAATCTACAAACCGCTTCATAGTCACAATACCAAACAAATATTTACTCTTCCAATGCAAAATCGACGTGTGTTTGAAGCACTAAGCAGAAAATCATGACTTTAGAAGTAGTTTCAATTCCCGACTCTCTGTGGTCAAATATATCATTTTACCTCTCGTACGATTCACACACTTCAAACTTGTTCTTTTTTCACTCTTTTTTCCAGTGTAATCTAAGGTTTTTTTTTTCCATTACTATCCTCACCCTCTCTAGTTTAGATGAATATCACTAATTGTAAGTCAACACATTAATAAATAAGGATTCTCTAATTTTTTTTATTACTTCGATCTCCAAGAATCAATTAGGCTAATCATCCTTCATCAGAAATCAAATTCCCTCAAACAAGTGTTTGAAGATTAACCAACGCATTTAGTGCTCTTTTTTTCTATTTATATTTTATGCACTTGTTTTTTTTTTATTTTCAAATGTATTTTGCTTTTTCTATTTTGTATTATCTCCCTTAAGCTCTCTAATTGATTCATGTAACAGGTTTTAGGTCGATGACTCTCAAATCAGATGATTTTAGGGTACCATATTTTAAACATCCTTACAGGTTTAATAATCCAAGTCAAAAAAGTTTCGAAGAGAATTTTCACATTTTTTTTATTTAATTTATACCTTGATCAGTGCAATTCCCCTTATCAAACACCTATTCAAGCAAACCAACCACCAACTTAAAATTATCGCCCAATTTTTATCCCGTTAATCTAAGACAATCCACACAAAAATTTTCACACACGGAATCCCTTTCCACATCCATATTTTCTTACAACAGCAAAATCACACCCAAATTGTGCTAAATTTAATCTAAGGATAAGTAATTTAGTATGATGTAAAACACGTATGTCCATCTATATCAACATATCAATTATATGAATCAACTCATAGCATCACGATGTCCAACTTAATTCTAATGCATGTATAATATTAAGTTTTGCAAGGTTAAGTCTCAATCAGTCTAGTATGTAACTTATCCACAGTTCATGAATCAATACCAAATTTCAAATTAAATCACCATTGTCGGCCATACTATCTAACTCACATAAGCACACAGCCTAAAACAAAAAAATAAATTTAAATTTTTTTTGTTGGTGTTGAAAATTTGTAATTTTTTTAGTTAATTTTTTTTGTATTTTTTTATTATATACTAAAGTAATGACAAAAAAACAAACACTAAAAAATGTACAAAAAGTAGAAACTCAAAGTTTTTCCCACCCCCAAACTTAAAATCAACATTATCCTCAATGTCATAAAATATAAATTAGAATATAAGGGGACAGGAAAGAAAAGGAAGAAGATACTCCCCACTGTTGAAGGTACGAGATATTATGTGTGATGGCTAGATAATTTTCTTTATCATGTTTTCCCCTTGGTTTGTGTTGGTTTGTGTATTCCGCGACATCATGATTTCCTCTATTTTTGATGATGAATATTGATGAGTGTTGAGAATAATATGTAAATAAGAGCCTTCCCATATGTATTATGGTGTTATGTATTTAAAGGAGTCAAAAAATTTGTTGAAAATCACGTCCAACTTGTTTTCTAAAGGAGTTCTATTCGAATAAGGAAAGTTATCTTCGCGAGCGAATTTTTTTGTCTCTGTGTAGAAGTTAGTATTTTGGCCATGCATTTATCTCTCCATATTCGATTGAGAAAATTCAAAGTTAATTGGAAAGCTATCTTAAAGGGCTACAATTTCTCTAGAAATAGAATTTTTCCAATTCGGACGTTTATTGTGCCAAATATCAGTTTCAATTTTCGACTAAAAATCTGGAATATAACTTGTGCGATTGAAAATTAATTTTGATCATATTCCATNTCCACACAAAAATTTTCACACACGGAATCCCTTTCCACATCCATATTTTCTTACAACAGCAAAATCACACCCAAATTGTGCTAAATTTAATCTAAGGATAAGTAATTTAGTATGATGTAAAACACGTATGTCCATCTATATCAACATATCAATTATATGAATCAACTCATAGCATCACGATGTCCAACTTAATTCTAATGCATGTATAATATTAAGTTTTGCAAGGTTAAGTCTCAATCAGTCTAGTATGTAACTTATCCACAGTTCATGAATCAATACCAAATTTCAAATTAAATCACCATTGTCGGCCATACTATCTAACTCACATAAGCACACAGCCTAAAACAAAAAAATAAATTTAAATTTTTTTTGTTGGTGTTGAAAATTTGTAATTTTTTTAGTTAATTTTTTTTGTATTTTTTTATTATATACTAAAGTAATGACAAAAAAACAAACACTAAAAAATGTACAAAAAGTAGAAACTCAAAGTTTTTCCCACCCCCAAACTTAAAATCAACATTATCCTCAATGTCATAAAATATAAATTAGAATATAAGGGGACAGGAAAGAAAAGGAAGAAGATACTCCCCACTGTTGAAGGTACGAGATATTATGTGTGATGGCTAGATAATTTTCTTTATCATGTTTTCCCCTTGGTTTGTGTTGGTTTGTGTATTCCGCGACATCATGATTTCCTCTATTTTTGATGATGAATATTGATGAGTGTTGAGAATAATATGTAAATAAGAGCCTTCCCATATGTATTATGGTGTTATGTATTTAAAGGAGTCAAAAAATTTGTTGAAAATCACGTCCAACTTGTTTTCTAAAGGAGTTCTATTCGAATAAGGAAAGTTATCTTCGCGAGCGAATTTTTTTGTCTCTGTGTAGAAGTTAGTATTTTGGCCATGCATTTATCTCTCCATATTCGATTGAGAAAATTCAAAGTTAATTGGAAAGCTATCTTAAAGGGCTACAATTTCTCTAGAAATAGAATTTTTCCAATTCGGACGTTTATTGTGCCAAATATCAGTTTCAATTTTCGACTTAAAATCTGGAATATAACTTGTGCGATTGAAAATTAATTTTGATCATATTCCATTCTTTTTTGAGTTCTAATTTCATCCAATTATCTCATAACAATCTTCAAAATATCTTCTTGTGGTCCGAATTAACTATTGTATTTGCAATATGGTCCTCAAATTTTGGATTTTGCCTTTTCACCGATTTTCGCTTCTTTCTTTCGATTTCTCGTTCAACCCTTAAGTTTTACATATATAATATAAAATACAACAATTTAAAATACATTTTGTCAAAAGAGCTATCAAATATCGTTATTTTGGGTTTCTAATAAGTGTGAAAATTACACTTGTCAAATTACGTAGTTTATGTTCCCATTGATGTGTGTGCATCGCACAACGAGATTTACTTTATCATTTTCAATTCTTTTTACGTTCAAAAAGCACTAAATTTGGTGTCTTTAAAACTTGACACAAATATTTTTTTTTTCCATTGGCACAAAGAGAAGCACGTCACACATTCCACAAAGAAGAGCCTGTAATTCTTTTTTAATTTTGCGAGTTTTATTGCTTTCAAATAAAAAAAAAATTTAGCATTTGATTTTCTCAATAACAATGTAGTAATCGAAACATGTGCTAGAGTAGAAATTGATAGTCCAATGATAACTAACCAAGAGGAGAATGAATTGATTTTAAAAAAAATCGAAAAATTAATCTAAATTCAAGCAAGTAAAGATTAAATAGATCAATTCAAATAATAATCGCAAATCTTAAAGGAAGAGGTGATGCAAATGATGTAATTGTGGAGGTTCGATCCAAAATAATGATTTATGTTCTCCATTATCAAACTCTCCGACATGAGCAATACTTTTTCACTATGTCGATTGACTAATGGTGCAATCTAACATGATCTACTGTTGATTCACTATGTTGATTGACTTTCGGTGACTTACAAACATGGAATACCGATCCTTATAAAATATTGAGTTTTATGGAACTTCAACATGATCTACTATTGAGGTTTAATGGGACCTCAATATAATCCACACTATTGAGCTTTACGAGATCTCAATATGATCCACACGATGACTTACAACAAGGAGCACCGATCATTATACAATGTTGATCTTTACGGGACCAACACAATCCACACTTTATCAAAGTGATTTTACAATTGAATTCCTCTCTTGATAAATAATACAAACAAGTTATGTACTAATAGATACTAATACTTCAATGAATAGCAATAAATGATAGCTCAAGTATCAAATGAAAAACTTTGATGTATATATGTATATAATAATTAGAAATTTGATTAAATCAATCAATGTTTTTCAACGAGAAGATGAATAAGAAATAATTGCAATATAAGTTCAAAAATCTACTTAAAATATATATCTCTTTTAATAAATGATTTTAATAAATTAAGTAGCAAGAAAGAGATGAGAAATTTTGATGAATATGATCATTTTACAAATTTGATTTAATAAATCAAAGTTCTCAATACGAAGTAGTAGAAGAAATATTTGCAATATAAGTTCAAAAATCTTCTTCAAAATATGTCTCTCTTTTATGAGTAATAAAAATAAGTTAAGTACAGAAAAAAATATGAAAACTTTTGATGAAGATGATGATTAAAGAATTTGAATCAATCAAAAAAATTTATATGAATAAATAAATGAAACGAATGCAAATATAAAATTTAAGAAATCTCTCAAAAGATATCTTACTTTGATGCTCTTGAGTAATGTTGTATTAAATGCAAGAAGTAGAGGTATTTATAGAGTTTAAAATGTTAGAAAATCTGGAATTTCAAATGACTCATCTAGTTGACTGCATCTTGTCTGGCTGACCAACGGTAAAAATTAGATGTCAGAATGGTCAAATTTTGGACCGATGGAAATTTTTAGTTGACCGCCTAGTAGTTCGATTTTTTTCCATTGCGTGCTTTGAAAAATTATAATCACTTGAATTTAACTTGTCAGTAAATAAGATTGATTTTTTTTTAATAATCAAAACTCTAAAGTTATAATCAACCACATGTCAACAATTTCTCTATTTTTTATTATGACAAATAAGATGATTTGCAAAATAATATTGAACAATTGACAAAGAATATAAATCATAAATTTTGCATGTAATCCATATATTCCCCCTATCTTTTACAAACCAATAGCCATTCATTTTAAATCATATGTTTATCAAAGTAGGCATTTTGATCATATCTATCTATCATCATATTCTCATCAAACATATCATCTCATATATTTTCTCTGTTTTGTCATAAGCAAAAGGATGTAGTATTTAAGATCAAAATATAGTCATAGAAAATAATAAAAGATTCCCCCTTTTTAATACTTTTCAAATCTATCTTCCTTAATTTTCTCTTTTAGTATAAGTAAAAAGGTAGCACATATGAGAGGAAGAATATGCCATATAAAATTAAAACTTTAAATCAATCATAAAAAATAGTAATAAATTCCCCCTCAATTAAGTACAAGTGCCAAATATATGCAAGTTTAAATAAGAGGATAATTATCATTTTTATAGTAAAATAATAATCAAAATATGAGTGATGAAATGACAAAATCATAATTATTTGGGTAAAATTTATATCAATTCCAACCAATTATGTTCATAAGATCATACGAAAACATTTAGTATGAATTCAATTTAACCACATACTTCAAATTCATCGATAATTTCCAAATCTCTTTGAATATATGAAAATCTATTAAATGTTAGGAGTTTAGTAAGATTATCGGCCAATTGATTTCCGTATTTACAAATTCCAATACAATATTTCACTTTTTGGGTGCATTTAGGATACACTATGAAATCTAAAAATTTGTTTTGTGACACTAAGGTGTTATTCGTGAGTATTCGGTTGAAATCTAGCATATAATCTCGAGTCTACTTCCAATTAAGTAAAGGAGAGATCCGATTATACCTCGATATTTTGTTATGTTTATGAAAGTACCTTGATCATCTTTGTCTAGTTTGATTGATAAGCTCATTGATTTCAACTTTTTCATTTCAAAATTATTAAGCATGTCCTGGTGTACTTTGTTTAACTCCATTACTTAGGTAGAGATTGATCACTTTATATTTCAGACGATACTTATTCATCTTGTTAACATTTTCTTCTTCCTCATGTTGATCTTCAACATTTTTAGCATCTTCCTTGTTTTGATTTTGAATTCTATTTGCTCAAAAGAAATCTCCAAACCTATACCGTTATCAATACCTTTCTCTTGATTAAGATAATTAGTTTCATCAAATATTATAGTATGAATTTTTCAACAACCAAAGACCTTTTGTTGAAGACCCGATAAACTTTACTCGTAGACGAATAATCAAGAAAAATTTCAATATCAGACTTTGAATCAAGTATTATCAAATTTTCTTTAGTGCTTAAGATAAAACATTTGCAACAAAACAATTTTAAGTAACTGATATTGGGAACTTTTTTTTTCAAAAGTTCATATGGAGTTTTTGTTTTCTTTTGACTTACCGAAAATTCTATTTACAATATAGCAAATGCTGTTAATCGCTCTGACTAAAAAATATTGTCGTAAACCATTTTCATAGTTTGAGTTATTTCTTACAATATGTGATTTTTCCTTTCTACTGCATCATTTTATTTAAAAGTTCTAGTAGCCGAGAAATTATGTTCATAGCAAAATTCTCTTGCAAAAATCGTTAAATGCAATATTTTCAAATTCTACTCCGTGATCACTCATAATGATAATAATAGTCTATCCCTTTTTATTTTGACCTTTTTTACAAAAATGTTCAAATGCATTCAAAACTTCATCTTTTAAGTTCGAAATTGGGACTTAAGCTAATCTAGAATATTTATCAGTAATGACAAAAGTATAATGTTTACCATTTAAACTTGTGATTTTAGATAGTCCAAAAATATTCATGTTGAGAAGTTAAAAAGATTTTGTAGTTGAATAATGTTGCTTTAATTTTAAAAGAACTCGTTACTTGTTTTCTATGTATCACAAATTTTATCTTTCTCAAATTTCAAATTTGACAAACCTTTAACAAAACAATTTTTGAAAATTTTCCATTAATTTTTCCCTTACCTTTGTGGCCGTCATCCTTTGTGGGTGAAAAAAACATATGGCAACTAGAGTGTAGTTGTGTGGGTAGAGCATTGGTTCGTTTGGTTGATTTCTGAGCCCGAAATTATAGTTTTCTCTTAGATTTTAACAACAAATGGTATCAGAGCATATTGGGTGGAAAATCTGTGAAACAAATCGACCAAAAACCTGCTGAAAAACTATAGAACCGAAGCTGAAAAAGGTAGATCGAAACTTTCTAGTTTGAAATTCAACCTACTGGAATTGTTTTGGTGTTTTTCAAGGAAACTACTCACAATTTGGAGAAACAGTGACCATTGGAGTGATGTGCAAATCGAGGTTGTGCTAGTGGAGCAGCGCATAATCACTAGCGACGACACGTGTCTCCAGCACGTGAAGCCCACGTGCAATGCCAATAGACGCTCGTGAGGACGTGTGTGTCATCCTCCGATGTGGTGGTCTTCAGACAGTTTTATCCCGACAATGAGACGGACCCTATGGTGGTGTCCGTTTTCAGTTTTGAAAAATATGGTGAAATTTGGACGATTTTGTTATTGGACGTTCCGATGTTGGGTATCGTTTCGTATTGCCGCATTTGACGAAACGTTTGGGATGGATAGTGGTAGTCCTAAAGCGGTGAATTCACATCTCTTCTCGTTTACGGCCATATGGTTCGGTCGATATCGTGTTCTTGACCTTTTGTTATTGTAGTTATGATTATTGTATAGTATAGTCATTTATTTTTCGCATTAAAAGTCATCATGTGAGGTGACGTTAGGTTTGGGTTACCATAAATGGGTGTCAATTGCTTGTTGCTTAATCTAGGAATTACTTGTTAATTATTTACCTTGAATTCTTTGTGAATTTGTTATCAATTATTTTTCATTATTAGAATTGCACATGACGTTATGAAAGTTTATTTGGCTATTCTACGTGAATTGTGTCGACACTTTGCTTGTGATCGTTGTTGGTTACATTTTGTGTTTTGTATATTATATGTTAAAAATGACAACACATTTTGAGTTGTGTTTTTCTAAAGGAAAATGTGATTTATTTTTCAATTTGGCAAAACGAAAAAGTTTTTATAAAACTTTTGATGGAAAATTCAGGTCTAAGACAAGTGCGAAAAATAAGGTGTTTTAACTGCAGTTTTGTGACATGGTTGAAAAAGACTGTCCTAAGAATGATAATAGGAGGAAAGATTAGGAGTGAGGTGTGGCGAATGTTGTCATTGGGTCAAATAATGACCTATGTGAGGTTTATTGAAAGCAAACATGGTTACTATATAGTATATATGTGTAATTCTTTCTGCATGCATGTGATTGCTTAATTCTGTTACATGATTATATGTTACGTTTCAATATATTTGATATATGCATTTGCATGAATTTGAGAGCAATCTAATTATTTTGTGTGATGTGTTTACATACATGGTTGAGATCTATAGCGTACTCTTTTTGCTCTATGAGTGGCGTGAGAGAGTGTGTGATGGTGAGAAGAAAGAGGCGTAGTCATTTTTTACTATATCTTTGTAAGTCTGTGTGGGTTGTGAGATTATGTAAGGTAGCCAGTGAGGGTTATCTTCTTCCTCTTTGTGAGCATCTTTTGTGGGTGTAATGAAGTAACCAATTTTTTCTTGTATTCTCTTTGTGAGTGACATATTCTCCCTTCCCTTTGTGGGATAAATTCTTTGTAGACTTTTTGGGCATCAGTGTTGAAGTAACCTTGTGGTGCGTTGGTCAATTTAAACTAAGCCATACTCTTTGTGGTCATCAACTATGTTAATTTGCCATAGTGGGTTTGTGATACATTAGCAGTGAGATTGTCTATTGGGAATGTGGATTATAGATGCCTAAAAGTACATTGGTGGTATGTATCAGGAATATGGAGCATGACATTTGAATCATGAGTAGAGAGGTGATTAAATGTTGAAATCCTTTATCTATAAAGACCTGATCAGGTGGAATGTGAAAGACACTTTTGTCACTTCTGTTAGGTGGAGACCCATTATCCACTTAGGTTGGAAGAAGTGATGTGGTAATAGAGGATTATCCCATGGACATAGGATCTATTGTGGTTTTACCAATTAAACTTGAGTGTTAGTGATCAGTCTAGTGAGCATGCTGGGCGATGAGATGAGATATATATTCTCGAGGTACGAGCAACACGGAATGAGATAGGATAAGTATGGTGAGATCTTTTCGTGAGGTCATTTATGCATTTATTGCATGTGTTGGTCGTTTAATTGATTAACTCGGTGTTTTATCTCAATTGCACGTTTATTTTCTCTTGATTGAGTACTGTAATTATCTGCTTCTACTTGGGTTTTATTGACCATAGCCCTGTTAAGAGTATATGAAGCATGTATGGTGTGTGTTTCAGGTCCAAAACACGAGGTAAGGTCTCTGATTCCAATTTTATTAGTTACCTTGATTATGCAAGTATAAACTTTATGTTTTGATTGCTTGCAGGTTGATTGGGTATCAATGTTGGATTTTTTATATCCAATAAATTCGGACGATGATGAAAAATCGATGTCGAGATTTTATCGACACCAAAGTAATGGCTCAACTTGGAGTCACTAGAAGCAACTTAGTGAAGTTAATGTTGCTCGTAACACAACATTCGTGGATGGATCAAGTTAGTGGTTGGAGGTGATATTGGTTTTGTATCCCATTTATTGGCTTAGCCTTTGGTTTATTAGTCGCCCAGTTAATGACTTGGTCCAAATTGGAGGTGACCTAATATTTTTCATATATACCATACCTACCAGCCTTTTCCTGTGTTTGTGATTTCTGAAAGAGGGAAAAATGTCTTGCTTTGTGCTTGGAAAGAAGTGGTTGCCTTGTTGATTGCTTCTTCATTTTCAAGCCTTCTTCCATTGATTTTTTCCTTGCTTTTGTGGCTGTAAATCACCACCACCGTCATCCTTTGTGGGTGAGAAAAACTCATGGCCACATGAGTGTAGAAGTTGTGTAGTCAAGCCTTGGTTCGTTTAGTGTTCTGTTGGTTTATTTTTGAGCCCCGAATCATAATTTTCTCTTGGATTTTAACATGTGAAGTTTCAAAAAGTACTTAATGTAGGGTCATTAAAATCGGCACAACTATTCTGTCATCGGCATAGTCTAGGGCTGACACAATTTTATACTTTCATTGACGATAAAATTAATGCTCCTCCCACATAGATAAACATGTTATACATCATTTAAAAAAAATTCAAAACACGCTATGTTTAGAGTAATTGGGGACCTGGTATAACAAATTCATCCTTGACGTTGTCCAAGCCAAGTGAGGAGGGTTATTTATCGGTTCTTGTACTCTCTCTGGAGGGTGATTTGCAAGCATTGAAGGCTGTTCCTGAGCCTAACTGGTTCGACTGAGAAGAAGGGAAGAAGCATCAGAAAGGGAAGTAGAGTTCTATCGGTTTTAAGCTTTGATTTTCTGTCTTGTTGATGTTCTGTTTCTCAGTTTCAATAGTTTATGTTTTCTGCTAATTTTTCATGATATGATTATAATAGCTTACATTGAGGTATGCTGATATCTGTATTATAAATCTTAATGTGTATCGAACTCTAGCATTGTGACTCCTTAGAAGCCGTTAGAAATGTTATCGGTGGTTTTGGTGTCTTCATTATGTTGTATTATTCCTAACATCTGGTATCAGAACCTTGCATTAGGTCTAGGGCTTGGTTATCCTTCATAAAATTAGGCATTTTGAATCTGCTATTTGAATTTACTATTTGGGTCAGTGGTTTATCTGTATATACCTTTTGAGGTTTAAAACAAAAACCATCACTGGTTGTTTGGCATTCTAGTTTCCTAATTCGATACTGATTCTTGTGATTTTGTGTTGTGCATATTGTTGACTGGATTGGGTGATTTTGGAAACTTTAGCTGGCTCACTTAACTGAGGAACTGGGGGTACATTGTTATTATTTTTCCAGCAGTAATTTGGTAAGATTATTCCAAACTCTCCGATATGTTAGGTTTTGTATTCTTACCAGTTTATGCATGATTAATTGGTTGCCTATTTGTGAATTCTGTTGATTGAATTCTTGTGATTAATTTGTAACCTGAAAAGCATGCTTGTCTGCATTATATACGTGTGTATTGCCTAAGTTTGGATCACACCTGCACACACACACATCACATTGACGTTTTGTGATCGGATTGTTTCATTCCTGTGCTTCATTTCTGAACATCGTTTTTTAAACTCTGCATTCATACTTTGTATTGATCATCTGGAAAATAATTTTTTTTCAAAACCTTTTCTGTTATGTACATGAGTACGAACCACTCGTTTACGGAATTCGGAATGGGTTCGAGGGTCGAATTATCGCAATTCGATGGAAATGGGGACTACTCAATTTGGAAATAGAAAATGAGGGCCATTTTGGTCCAACAGAGGGTTGCTAAAGCTCTCGATGATCCTTTTACTTTTTCTGACAAGTTAAAATCTAAACTTGTTGAAATTGAAGAAATGAATGGAATAGCATATAGTTCTATAATTTTGCACTTATCTGATAACATTGTTAGACAAGTTGATAGTGCTAAAGATGCTAGAACTTTGTGAACTGCCTTAGATGTCTTATTCTTGACTAAGACTTTGCCTAACAAGATATATTTGTTAGAGAAACTGTTTAGTTTTAAGATGAACCTGGGGAAGGATATAGAAGGAAATTTGAACGATTATAGCATAATTGTTAAGAGTTTAGATCATAATGATAAGAAGTTCAATGATGAGGATTTAGCTGTCATACTGTTAAATGCACTTCCCGAATCTTATAAAGAAATCAGAAATGTCATAAAATATGGTAGGGATACTCTGTTGCAGGCTATTGTGATAGATGCGTTAAAATCGAGAGAACTAGAGCTAAAAAGAGACAACAGAACTAATCCGAGAGAAGAGAGTCTGTTTGTTAGAAGAATACCAGAAAATAAAGAATTCAACTTCCATAACAAGAAGGGAAGGGGTAAATCTAAAATACGATCCAAATTTAAAGATAACAGTGGTAAGAAATGTTATAACTGTGAAAAGTTAGGACATTTCAAAAAAGACTGCTTTGACTGAAAAAAAACAGAAAGACTTAAACAATACTGATCAAAACAATGCTACCGTTGTTTCTGAATTTGATAGTTTGCATGTCCTAAATGTGTTTGAGGGATAATTTGATAAAAATTGGATCCTAGACACATGGTGCACCTTTCACATGTGCCCTAAAAGGTCTTGGTTGTATAACTATAGAGAGATTGAACCTAGGAAAGTCTACATAGGAGATAATAATTCACAGAATGTGATTGGAGTTAGTGACATAGCCATCAGGATGTATGGTGGGGCTGTCAGGCTATTCAAAGATGTTACATATGTCCCTAATTTGAAGAGAAACCTCATTTCCTTAGGTACTCTTGAAGATGATGGATATACCTTCAAATCTAGAAGTAACATTCTGAAAATTTGTAAGGGATCTCTGATAGTTATGAAAGGACTTAAGAGGAATGGACTGTACTATCTTGAGGGCAGGACTGAAATAACACTCGATTCTAGTCTTTTTACAGTTAGTAAATACAAAACTGAACTTTGGCATAACAGAATGGGTCACATTGGGTTTAAAGGACTAAAATCTTTAAGTAATCAGAAATTACTTGGAAAAGATGACATTGAAGCTATTGACTTCTGTGAAACTTGTGTTTTGAGTAAGTCCCATAAGGTGAGTTTTGAAGCTAGCTCTCATAGAACCAGCAGTCCATTGGACTATGTCCATGCTGATCTATGGGGTCCTGAGAAGAATTCCATATTTGGTGGAAGTAAGTACTTCTTATCCTTAGTGGATGATTACTCAAGAAAGGTTTGAATTTATCCTTTAAAGTCTATGTCGGAAACTTTTGGAAAATTCAGAATTTGGCTTAAGTCTGTTTGAAAATTAGTTAGACAATAAACTTAAAACATTAAGAACTGATAATGGGCTTGAGTTCTGCAATTTTGAATTTAACAACTTCTGTAAACAGAAAGGAATAACAAGACACAGAACAGTTAAATACACACCTGAACAGAATTGGGTCGCTGAGAGAATGAACAGGACCATAATGAACAAGGTTAGGTGTATGTTGATTAGCTCAGGCATTGCCAAAGGTTTTTGGGCTAAAGCTGCAATCACTGCAGCTTATTTGATTAATAGGTCTCCGTCCAGCAGTATAGGGTTTAAGATTCCTCAGGAATTGTGGACAGGGGAGCCTCCAAATCTAAGTCACCTGAGGTGTTTGGATGTACTACATATGCTTATCAATCTCAAGGAAAACTTGAGCTTAGGGCTGTCAAGTGTGTGATGTTAGGGTATCCCGAGGGTATGAAAGGCTATAGGTTATAGGTATTAGGGGTTCAATGCATTAAGATTATTAACAGCAGAAATGTAGTCTTTAATGAATCTAAAATGCCATGTCTAAAATAGAAAACTAATAAAGCTAACAAATCTGAAATTGAGAGGAGTGTTCAGACTGAGGTGAAGCTGACTAAGCTTGATTCACCTATACCTGGGAATGACGATAATGACCCTACACATCATGAATCTGAAACTGAAACTGAACCTAGAGAGGTGACTGAACTTCAAGATAACATTGAACCAGTTGAAGTTGAACATTTTAATGATCAACCACCTAATCAAGATTATCAGCTTATTAGGGATAGGGCTAGAAGGTAGATCAGACCTAATCCTCGATATGAATCCCTAAGTTTGACTGAGTTTTCCTTAGTTTCGGGTGAAGCCCTTGAACAGATAGAACGTGACACTTATAAAGAAGCTATTAATGGAAATTATTCTGAAAACTGGATAAAAACTATGTAAGAAGAAATGAAATCTTTAAGTGATAATAAAACCTGGAAACTTGTTAAGAAACCTAAAGATTAAAAATTGGTTCCATACAAGTGGATCTACAAGTTAAAAGAAGGTTTGAGCCCTAATAATCCTGTGAGGTTTAAGGTGAGATTAGTGGCTAAGGGCTATACTCAAAGAGAGAGTGTAGACTATAACGAGATTTTTTCACCCGTAGTTAAGTACAAGACAATCGGATTGATGTTAGCTCTTGTTGTTCAATTCAATTGGCAACTTGAACAACTCGATGTAAAAACTGCATTTTTACATAGGGAGTTAGAAGATGATATCTTCATAAGCCAACCACAGGGCTTGTAGCTAGAGGCAAATCTGATTATGTTTGTAAGTTAGAGAAATCATTGTACGGGGGCAAAAAAAACCCAAGACAATGGTACAAGAGGTTTGATGCTTATGTACTGAAAATAGGGTTTAAAAGAAGTGAATTTGATACTTGCTTGTATTTTAATAACATAAAGAGCGGTTGTGAAGTCCACTTGCTACTTTATGTTGATGATATGCTGTTAGTTGGACCTAGCAAGTCTCAAATTAATGAACTAAAAGATCTTTTAAAATCTGAATTTGACATGAAGGATTTAGGGAATGTTAGAAAGATTCTTGGGATGGTGATAACAAGGGATATGACTAAAAATATGTTAACTATTTCACAAGAAACTTATTTGAACAAAGTAGTAACAAAATTTGGAATGAAAGACAGTAAAATTGTGAATGTGCCTCTTGCTAGTCATATGAATTTTTCACATGCTCATTCGCCTAAATTTGAGTCTGAATTGAAAGAGATGGAAAATGTTCCTTATGCTAATGCTATAGGTTTTGTCATGTTTTCTATGATCACTACCAGACCTGATCTTACATTTTCCATCAGTCTCATAAGTAGATTTATGTCCAATCCTGGTAAGCCGTATTGGGCTGGTATGAAATGGCTGTTGAGGTATTTGGTTGGGACTTTAAATCTAGGCTTAGTGTATGAGAAAAGATCTAATAAGTTAACTCTTAAAGACTATGTTGATGCTAACTTTGCTAGTGATAAAGACATTAGGAAATCAACTACAGCATACTTCTTTACCCTAGGTGATAGCTGCATAACATGGAAATCTCAGCTACAGCCTTTAGTGACTTTGTCTAGTATTGAGGCAGAATATGTTGCTATAACCGAAGCGATTAAGGAATGTATTTGGTTAAAGGGAATTTTAAAGGAATTGAACTTCATGCATGATACACCTATTATGGTTACTAATAGTCAAAGTGAACTGTCACTTAGTAAGAACCCTGTTTATCATGAGAGATCTAAACATATTGAGGTGAAGTATCATTTTATTCGTGAAAAACTGTCTCAAGGTAAAGTCGAACTTGTTAAGATTCATACTAATAGGAATCCCTCTAATGTGGGAAAAAAAAATTCTACCTGTAGAAAAATTTAAATTATGCTTATCTTTACTGCATATTGATACTGGTTAACTTTTCTTGCAGGTAGTGATGATGAACAGTCCATCCATGTGCAAATTCGTAACCGAGAGAGTGTATATGTTACGAGAACCAAGGTGAAGAATGCGAATATTGTGGTCCTCCTAACACTTGTGGGCTAGTGCCATTTGTGTCATTTGGTTTGTGACTTATTATTTGGGTCATTAGTTGCCTAGGTGTCACTCACCTATTGGTGGCTTTGGTTTCACCCGTATTGTGTTAGTTTGATTTAATTGTGACCGTTGGATTGAGATCAATGGCTGAGATTTAATCTTAGTTTAGATATTTTATTTTCTTGGCTTGACTCTCTTTCTATATTCAAGTGGGCTTCCTTCTTTTCAGTCTCCCTCTCTCAGTCTCTTCGTTCTCTCTGTTCTCTGTATTGAAGCTATTCTTCCTCTATCTTTGCTTCACCCTAAAATTGACCTTGGTTAACCTTACCTGCGTAGACTTAGGCCTAAGACAGTGGCTAAGTACTGGTTCGTTCTTGTAGGTTTAGGTCAGTTTTTTAGGGGTGTTCTGGCTATTTTTGGGTAGACCTTTCGGTCGATGATCCAAGTCAAGTGAGGAAGGTTCTTTACCGGTTCTTGTACTCTCTCTAGAGGGTGATTTGCAAGCATGGAAGGATGTTCTTGAGCCTAACTGGTTCAACTGAGAAGAAGCATTAGAAAGGAAAGTAGAGTTCTACCGGTTTTAAGCTTTGATTTTCTGTCTCGTTGATGTTCTGTTTCTCAGTTTCAATAGTTTATTTTTTCTGCTGATTTTTCATGAAATGATTATGATAGATTACATTGGGGTATGCTGATATCTGTATTATAAATCTTAATGTGTATCGAACTCTAGCATTGTGACTCCTTAAAAGCCGTTAGAAATGTTATCAATGGTTTTGGTATCTTCATTATGCTGTATTATTCCTAACAAATTTAGTAATCGAAACATCTGCTAGAGTAGAAATAACAAAGATTAAATTCAAAAAACATATTCTGGAAATTAACAAAGTTCAAGAAAATGCGATTATGTCCTCGGGCATTATGCTACTCATTTTTTCCACTATCATCAAAGAGAGAGACTCAAAATATTTCTAATTTTAGGCAATTTCGGAACTATTCTTAAGTATTTACACTAAAGGGGGAAGGAAAATATTGGTCTCTTTGGTTGTCATTAATAGCAGAGATTCAAACTCACCTATTAATGCTTGGAGGCCAACATTCTTGACTTTATCTGCCCCTTTTTAAGAAGTTTAATCCCATCCCATACTTTCTTGGAAGTGCTTAAACATGATATCTTCTCAAATACATCATTGTCAAGTGCTTGCTAAATGAAATATAGAGCTTTCTTGTCTCTTCCTTGCAACCTCTAAGATGTCCCTTGGCACTTGTGATAGAGTAGTTTCTTCTCGTTGCTCATTGTACCCCTTCTCTAAGATCTCCCGTAGATCTAACTTGACATGTTTACAAATAACAATGGACCACTCCTATATATAGTGATCCATTGGCCATTCTTACACATCTCCCAAGTTCCAACTACTTTCTACCACCATAATTTCGTCTCCAACTAGAACATGCATGGACTAACAGTTGGGCTCATTACATAGATTCATAGACTTAAACCTGAACAAAAGCAAAACTATTTATTGGCACGAATCAAGTACTTTTTCTCACTTTTTCCAAATCAAGTTTATATCACAACAAAGTCAACTTATTTTTCGTATTGTACATACAACCCTAAAAGTAAACTGTACTAACAAACATAACCATCATTAACGTCCCCTTTACATTATATCACCAACAGCAAGAAAATCGACAAGATTAAACCAAAATACCGGTCATGAAATCCATCTTCCTTATTTCTATACATTTCTTTCTTGTCCATCATAACAAACACGCTGAAAATGCAATAACATTATTTTTTTTAACCCTTTATGAAAAGGAGTAAAGCCCTTAGCAGTTGTCAAGAACATTTATTTTGAAACAAAGACAATATTCTACTGCATCAGCTATATTGAAGAAAACCCACCCTGCTTCAATTTTATCTATAAATTTTGATGTTTTCAATTTTGTAATCACCTGCCACCTTGGATTTGCCACTGCTAACTGCAAACCAGCAAAAACAGTATATCATATGCCATTTTCGTGAATAAAAATTATAATGTTCAAAGACTTCAGAGTAAGTATAATAGCCTCACTTTTGTGCCTCCTGAAATCAGTTTCTTGTGCAGTTCTTGTAGGCAATAAATTCCAGAAGTGTCAATATTCATCACATCTGTCATAATCATATATAGTTTAGAGTAAAAATGAAATGTTTTTAATGCTAAACTGAATAGGACTTTGGACAATTGACATATTATGTGTAATTCCTCTCAACCATTTTTAATCGTCTTGATATGAATATAACAAACAAGTATAAAAGTTTAGAGGCTAACAAAACTTACTGGACAAGTCGAGGATTAATACCAGAACTCCTTCTTTCGTATTTTCTTTAGTCTCATTTTCGTCGAAAACCCTCCTCAGGATTCTGTAGCAGGATATGAAAATATGAGTTACTGATCGTAAGAAATTCAGTGCCAATAAAATTAGAATTGAAATAATTTTACAAGAGCTCAATTATTTCCTATACCTTTCTCTGATGAAACTAGCATTTGCAAAACAAAGTGTTCCAGAACTAATACTGACAATTAAGATTCCTGGAATCTGAGTGGCCGCAGGATATTGCAGGATGTCACAGAATATATCTGTTCCTGGAATTTTTCCTAGTACTTGTGTACTAGGTTTAATGGAAGCTACTATTATCTTAGCAAATGAGATAGCAACCTGCAATAGAATTGATGGACATGGCAAGCATTGTTAATTATCCATACAAAAAACAGCACAAGATTTTAATTTTTTTTTTTTTTTTTTTGTCTGGCGCAGAAGCTGAATATTTAAGAGATCTGGAATTTTTATTTAAGAAACTTGAGGATCAATTATCACTTCACTCGTGGTTATCCAACACTAAAATTTCACCTCTTTATATAGTGTATACGAGACTATTCTAGATATTCTGGATATTACACAAGTCATTCAAAGATTTAAATCAGATTAAGGACTTTTCCAAGTGCAATTTCTAGTTTCCAAGGCAAGACATCAATTTTCCATAGTTAGAACTTCATATTCCAAAGCATTCTTTAATGATGTGGTTATTCTTCAATTTTTCAATGCTTTTGAAGATTGTAAATTAATTTTTAACAATTTTCTTATGTTTTGAGTAGAAACTCGATATATTCAAATTAGATAGGTTTGATTTTATGAAAATAAAAGTAACACACTTCAGTCCACACCATTTCTCTTACAATAGTGCTTTGCAGCCAAGTGTCCCAAAGCTAGAAAGGACACTTCAACTAGCCCCGTTCTTTGTATATGTAGCGGAGGAGTCTGGTTATAGCAAACGTTGCCTAGTTTAGATAACTCGATTGTTGGAGGAGGAGACATGGATTTTGAAATTTAAAAGAGAATAACATGTTTGGGTAAGCTTGAAAAAGTCGTTTATAAGTAAATCTACTTACAAGAAATAATAACTATTTTTACTTGAAAGCAAATAAAAGTAATTTATCCAACAATCTTGCTACGTTACATCAAGTTTGACATCATATTTGTTCAGAGTTTTTTTATAGAATTGATTTTAACAATACTCTTTTCAACCAATGACCAGATTTCTTAACATGGGAGGATGTCAAACTTGATCTAAAAAAGGGTGTACAATTAGCTTAATTCTTTTTCCAAATATGCTTGAAAGCAAAAGGTTATAACTTTTTAAGCTTAGTCAAGCATACTATTTTGAGATCTTTTCTATTATGCATTTCAAAACCAGAACTTTTTCAATATTTAGCACTACATCTACGTTTAAATTAACCTATTATTTCATGTTGGTATGTTTGAATAGGCATGAATACTATGAATTTTCTCTCATGTCTACCTTGATTAAGCTCATGTTAGACAACCATTTTTGAAATATTCTTTTTTTCTCAAACTCATTTTCAACCAAACATTCTCACAATAAAATATTCTATACGTAAACTCAATTTTTTTTTAACATTTTAATCACACATTCTCTAACAAAATCACTATTCCAAAAATCATTTTTCCCAATAAACTCTTTATAATGATTGTCAACAAGGCAATACACTTATGGCGCATTTGCTGGTACAGGCTCCACAAAACTTGATGATATTACAAACATGTCCAATCATATTATGTATTGTGTACTATTCATGCTTGACAATTATGGTTCACAATCTTGGTGTTGTCAAAATTAGAATCATTGATTTTTAAAAAAGTTTTTAAAATTGATTAATGTGATGTTGCCAGGTATGTCAACCAAGATTGTCAAATAAAATTGAACCAGTTACATGATTGTCTATCAAAAGCTGAAAAAAAAAAAAAAAAAAAAAAAAAAAAAAAAAA
>CAIGRB010168291.1:112915-126460 GCA_903798255.1 Fraxinus quadrangulata
TTAAATTTTAAATTTATTTTTTTTTATTTTAAAAAAAAAAAAAAATTAAACGGGGCGAGGCGGGGCAGAGCGGAGCGGGGGGCCCGTTACCCTTCCTCTCCCCGAACCCGCCACGGGAAAAAATTCCCCGCCCTGATACCCGATTAAGCGGGTTATCCCCACCCCGTTTGGGGCGAGGCCCCACGCGTATCGGGGTTGTCGAATTTTTTTGTCATCCCTACCTTTATTTTTATCTCTTCCTTAGCCTTTGTGGCTGATCTTGATGCTACACTAAAACTCCACACTTTGCCATTTGTGGGTAATCCGGGAGCAACCGGGTTTTGGGCGTATTGGTTTATAGGTTTTGGGATTAAACTTTGTGGTGTTGATTATATATTTGTCGATATTGAGCCCGATTATTTGGTGATTGAAGATTATCCTCCAATATTTGGTATCAAAGCGACGATTGGTGGTGGTTTTCAAGTAAAGACAAATCCAAAATCGATAAAAAAACTAGTTGAAAAACGTGTCCAATTTTTTTAGCAAAAGAAACGAACCTGGGTTTTCCGGACAATCTAGTAGGCCATTGGTGAAACAGAGATCGGAATTGAGACATGCAAGTGTAGGAGGTTCTGGAGGTCTGGCGCGTGGAGTTGACGGTCGGCGATGGCGACGGGGCATGGGGATTCCGGCGAGGCGCGTGTGGGCTCCTCCGAAGAAACTCTCTTCAGGCAATTTTATTCTAATACTATTTCTAATGTGTTTGTGGTGTTAGTTTTCTGTTTTAGGTGATACGGTGAAATCTGGAAAATTTTGTCCCTGCGCACTCGGGATTCAGTTTTACATACAATCTGTTGCTGCAGACTTTAGGACGAATAATGGTAGCCATAAAGTGTTAAAATTATATTCCTCAAAATTTACGGACTCATAAAGGTCCACTATGGTAAATTGGCTAATCATGTTTAATTTCAGTACTAACGCGTCATCGTGTGAGTGAAAATAGGATTTGGGTTACCGTGTGGGTAACCATTGTCTGTGCTAGAAATTAGGAATTAGTTGCTACGTGAATTAAAATGGTTTATTTGATAAATTTTAGCATATTATCTTTTGTGATATATCATGAGTGAAACTGTTTAGTTTACATATCTCTTATTGCACTGTTAAGTTATTAAAATACTTAGACCTTACATGTTTGAATCTTCGTTTGATCTAAGATTGAAAATCTTACGAAATCCTGAAAATCTAAAATGATGTATATTTGTGAATCTAGGTCTACTTTATGTGACTTAATTATAACCTTGTATTTTTGATTGATTATTAAAAATGACAACACACAATTTTAATTTGGAAATTTTTAACAGAAAATGTGACTTTTCAATCTGGCAACAAAAATGAGGTATTTTGGTTCAACAAAAATTTCAAAAGCCATTGATGGCAATTTTCCCACTGATTTTTCAAAAGAACAAAAAGAATAAGTTAATGAGTTTGCTTATACCTCAATTATTTTACACTTCGCTAACACAATTTGAGAAAAGTGGGTAAACGGAAAATCACTAAAGAACTTTGGAAAAAATTGGAAGACTTGTATTTACTCAAAACTCTAAACAAGTTTTACTTACTTGAGCGTTTCTTCTGTTTCAAAATGAATTCTTCAAAAGATCTTAATGACAATTTAGACGTATTTAACAAAAATTTTCAAGATATTTTTAACTGTAAAGAGTCAGTGTTTGAAACATACGAGGCTATTGTTTTGCTAATTCCATGTCTGATACTTATAAAGATGAAAAAAATAATATTAAGTATGGTAGAGACATTTTGACACCCGAAATTGTCATTGACTCCCTTAGAAGTAAGGAGATGGAGATTGGAGTTGAAAAACATGATAGAAAAGCGGTGAGATTCACATAATGATGGGTAGAACTCAATTTAGGCAAAACAGTCATAATGGTTACCAAAGAAGTGGCGAGTTTAGTAGTAATGGAGGTAAAAAGAACAGCAAGGATATGCCAAGATCCAAATTTAGGACCAAGGTTAAGAAATGCTATAGATGTGGGAACACGGGGCATTTTATAAAGGATTGCTATAAAGAGAAAAAAAAGCAAAAGGATAGAGAAAGAGACGAGGTGAATGTGTTGTCCTCTATTACTGATAAATGTACAAAGTAGCGGCGAGTCTAGTAGTAATGGACGTAGAAGGAAGAGTAAGGGTAGACCTAGATCCAAATCTAGGACTAAGGAAAAGAAATGCTATGGCGGTGGGAACACGGGGCATTTTATAAAGGATTACTATAAAGAGAAAAATGAGCAAAAGAGTAAAGATAGGGATGAGGTAAATGTATTGTCTTCTATTTCTGTTAGTAGTGATGGTGAGGTCTATATGATTACAAGTCTCATTGCTTATCCTGCTGAATTGAATTTAACTGCCAATGCAATTAGCAATTACTATGATGATCTTTGCCACTAGACTAATTAGTCCATATTGGTGTGAGAGTTTCATAAGCCACCATTCGAGCTTTATATCTTTCTATTAATCTGTCATGATGTTCGTTTACTTTGTATACTAATTTGCATGATATAGACTTCACTCTGCCAGGTGTGGCATCAACTCCTAATTCTCATTTTGCCTTAAAGTCATGAACTCTTCTTCCAATACCTTTCTCGACTCTTTGTGTTGGACCTTTTCTTCAAAGGACCATCTAGATCTTCGAAATCTAGTCTTCTTTTACTGTATGGTTGGCATACTTTGTATTTGATTTATCTCTTCTTAGATGATTTTTAGATGTGGTTATGGACTCGTTTATACCTTTGCCTCTTCTTGTTGGTTTGATCTAACTATAGCATTGTCTAATGCACTCATGTTTGCCAAGGGTTTTGTATTGTCCAGTAAAGTCTTTTTCAACTTGATTCTTATGCATCTTTAGTTTCGTCAAGGCTTGTTTGTGCTTCTTTGATCCCTATTGCAATTTGTCTTCCATTTCTTTTGAATCAAGCAATTACATCCTTTGTAGTGGTGTCCACCGCATATATATTTCATCAAACACCATGGTCCTTGATGTGTAGCAATGATCGCTTGTAAGGCAGTAGCACCTCCATACTTTCTTTGAGCTATTGGATCCCACAAATCTATACCTAATTTCCTTTTTATCGAACTTCCTCCTCCAATAAACAGACTCAGTCAAATACTTGAAAGTGACTAACTATTTTCTTAAGTTTCTCAAAAGGTGACATGAACCTAGCTTCGGTTGTGGTAGCCTATTGGTTGCATGCATTGTTGTCCTCATACACTATGCCTAAAACTTTCTCGAAACATTATTTTCTTGTAGCGTATTTCAATATGTTTTTGCAAGATGTTAATTCTTTCTTTCTATTGAAGAGTGTTTGGACATGTCAACTGATTGTGTATTTTATGTTCTTGTAATTATTGGGAGAATACTCATGATGTATCATCTTCTCCATTGTCCATGTATAGGCACTAACTATTATTTTTTCACTGCTCCTTGCAATTTATCTTTAAACTCTTTAAATCTAGTAAATGTCTCAAATTTGATGGTTGCTTGATAGGTCTAAGCACATCAAAGTGTATCTAAATGTTAATTTACTCTATCTATACTTGTACTCCTGCTATAATAGTTGACGTCAGTGTTGACAAACAACACACATAACATCTCTTATCTTAAGTCGAGGGAGACGTTTGAGCATTGACTTCTTCATTGTCACCTTTAGCTTATGATCACTCACATGTCCTAGTCTTGCATGCTATAAATGTACTATCTCATTTGTTCGAGTCTTATCTACCTAGGTAGACTCTATGGATTTTAGTAAATTGACTTTAATCTTCGTCCCTCAACTATTGGTATACTAATTTTTTTTTTTTGATATTTTGATACACCTTAGCATCTTTCGATCCAAACGAAACATAGTTATTTGAGGACGTAGCACCACTAATACGAGCTCAGACTGAAATCGGGAATGGTAACTGTCTTACTGTGGTGTATTGACATCCGACCTCCCTTGTACTTTAGTGTATTCCGTAACTTCCTTTTGTCCCTTGTGTACTCTAATATTTCTTCCTCGATTTTGTCTTTATAGCAAATGTTGTCTTACTTGCTCTAATCTTCCATTTTTCCATTGCCCCATGCCCCGTGGCTATGTCACGTCACTGCCATTGACTATGTCCCACAAATCTTACCAATGGGGATATGACTCCATGCAAGTTTATCATGTGATATAACTTTGATTGTTGATCTTTTTCACTCTGCTTTCACTCGTAGGTTTCTATTGTGACTTGATTAACCTCCTTATTATCAAGCAAGCTTTATGGAAGCTTTACAAGCTCAATTTGTGCACGATCTCAAGAAGTTCGAAAGAATTGGTCCCTCGACCAACGTGGCTTCAATACCAAATTCGTTTTGTTTGAACACAAAAGAAAATAATATTTTATTGTGCAAAAATTATATCCACATCGATTTTAATGAGTACGGGACACAACATTGTAGCACACCTCCTATGGGCACTATACTTCAACTACCACTCACTTGTAGCGGTTAATTACAATTACACACTCCCTTTCAATTCTCACTCATTCAATCCACATAATACGATGGCTCAACCCATATGTAGAGGGGTGATGTGTCGGTAGAATTGGAGGCATTTATTCTAGATTAATCCATTAATGGCGGTAGAACCAAAATTATAGAAAGCTCTCGAATGGTGGTGAGTCTGGTGACCATTGGATTCCAACATGTTCCAGATTTCCAAAAGTCGGCAATGGATCTTCAAATGGTGACGAAGATGTGAGGGTTGAAAGAAATGTTAGTCACAGAGCTAAGAGGATTTTTGTCAACAAGCTTTTTTCTGTTGCGAGTTAATCACTAAACTCTCTTTTGTTAAGTTTAAGAATTTGGTTCTGCTGAATTGATGCAAATGTTTTCAGGGCTAATGAAATGATGGTGTGGCATGGAAAATTATGCATTATTTTGATGGTCTAAGTAAACAAAAATGTGCATTTTTGGACAAGTTGTGCCTTTCGCAACATGCTTTTATAAAGAGACAAATAAAAGGAGAAAGAAAGAAAGGGAAAGCACGACTTGTCCAACATGACATGTTCCTGTCAACAAAGTTCGGGGACTAAAATGAAACAATCATAAAAGTTAGATGAAAAACAGTATTTTAACCCCTCGATGTGATGTTAGCCACAGCTTTTTCTCAAGACTTTATGATCATGCACTCAATGAAAGAGCAATATTGTGGCGTATCGTGGGAATGCAAAGATCAGTTATTCGGAGGAAATTCCTGCTTATTGAAATGAGATGACAAGAAGTAAAGATATACTAACAGTGAGAGCAATTAAGGCACATATTGATCCAATTTTTGCTGCTTCTCCAACATGTGGACCTCCAAATTTTAGTTGATGAACTGAACTTGGATTGAGGCCTCCTTTGAAATGTTTCACAATTTTGATGCCATGCTTATCAGCTTTGGTCAAGTAAACTATTGAAGTGGATAATATCACTGAGAAAAGAGGTGCCATGGCTGGTAACCAGAAAAGTTTCTTGTTCCTAGTGCCCTGAAATTGGAATGGGATAAGTAATTGTTGAATGAAGGAGTAAAAAGTGAAACTGTAATCCAGTTAAAAAGATTCTAGAGGTCGCTCGACTTATGTCTCGAGTTAAGTGGGTCATTGATCTTCATTTGGACGTTGGAGTTCTTAATTTTATACTTCTGATTCAATCAAGTTCATGTCGTTGTTCTCATTTGTCAAGCTAACAAAGTTGGACGAAGGGACTTGATTGAAACAAAAATACAAATTAACAAAATTATGACAAATGAATATCAATGACTAGTTAATTGTGGTATTAGTATGACCTGCAGAATATTTTATCTTAAAAGTAATCTGTATACTTACGATGAATCTTGTAATTAGGATGAAGATGAGGAATGAACAGCCAAGCACAAAATTTAAAGGGTACCACTGCCAAGTTGAATACAAAGAGTGAGAAAAGATGTGAATAGTTTCGAATGATTAAAGATAAAATTACAAAATGAATCAACCAGTCAAGTTAAAGATTAATTTTTCTCCAAGTCTATGTAAATACAGAAGGAGCACATTTAATACCCAGTATTGAGCCCCAGTTTGTTTGACATTATTTTAACATAAAAATGATTTTTGGACCATTTTTTTCAAATTTGTGGGTCCCACCTTGCGAGAGATTGGTAAAAAATGGTGGCTGAGAACCCTCCCCAACGATCAGAATTCTACTTAAAATGCCAAACAAACAGGGGCCGAATATTACTGGATAGTACAACAATGTATTTGGCTTAGCTCAAAACGATCAATTATAAGTAAATAAATAAGTTTTTAAAAATTAATAAAAATTTATTGGTGAAAGTAAGAAATAGTTTACTTATCTTGATAGCGCATAAAAAGTTATTTAGACATGTTTGAAAATTTAAACTTAAAAAGTAACTTCTACTTTAATTTTTTTTTCAAGTTTGTCAGCATATAGTCTTATTACCGTTTGATACTCTATTGTCCACTTTACCAAACATGCCAAAGTTTCTTAGATTTTGACACGTGGCTCAAACAAAATTTCACAACCTACATGTATAAGATTCTCAAGTTTTATGTTACACAGAAAAACATGTTCAACAATTAATTCTGCACGAACTTAACCTATGCAAAACCACATTAGTTTTGTCACGCTAGAAAATCAGGTCGAATCTAACATTAAAAATCATTAGAGAAGCTTACAGAATGATGAAGTGCATTTAGAACGGCCTCCATTACAGAGACCACATCTGTTTTGGTTGTAAAATTACTAATTCCCAGCAATCCCTTCAATTGTTGGAGGCCTATTACAATAGCTGCACCTCCCATGAATCCAACTATGGCTGCATGTGAGAGAAAATCCACAAGAAATCCCAACCTGAATATTAATGAGAAAGTTAGTCCTACATTCAAATATAGGAGAAGTTCCCAGAGAATTTAGGGTCGGATTTATACAAGAATTCTTTCGTCGATCTGTTTGGTACATTGAAGATCTAAAGAAACTAGATTAGTAACAACAACCAGAAATCATGTTAATTAGTTTATGTCTACCATCAATGTTATGAAGGGAGTTTCTTTTTAAGTCTATGGAAAATATGTCCCAACCGTCTATTTTCTCCTCCTAATTTATCCTCTATTTCTGTCTCCTCCACTTTGTCAGAATCTAATTGTTTGATTTGCAGTATTGTATAGGTGTGGACAAGAGAATGAACAATTTTAACTATTTTTCTTAGTACTGTTCATTATTATACAATCTACGGCAACGAAGGAGCCATAGAAGAATAAATCGGAAAAAGCAAAGAGGGGACAAACACCCACTTCTGGAGTAAGACAACCTGAAAATTCCAAAGACAGCTTGGAAGGCTCCAGTGAAGAAAGTAACGGTGAAAACTAGGCTTCTGTAGGCAACAGGATCAACTGAAGGGTCTACAACTTTTTGTATCATTGCAGAAAGCAGCAATGAAACTACAGCCACTGGACCAATGGCAATCTCTCTTGAACTCCCCATCAGAGCATATATCAAAGGTGGGACAACACTTGTGTCTGAAATACAAAAATTAATCAAACAAAACATAAAGCTTTATATACAAATCAGAAAACATGGAAATATTTGTTACTCACAAAGGCCATATTGGGGATCAAGTTTTGCCAGATTAGCATATCCAATACTCTGCAACGATTCCCTTTCAAGATTTCAGAAAAAAATGCAGATTTGTCGCTGAAAAACATGTTTTGTAAACTAGACTGAATAGGACTGGACACGATTTAACCGAAAAGGTGTAGCTTCTTTAATCCCATATAACCATATCTGATCTAGCATAACGAACACGCCATAAAATGTAAACTTAGAAAAGGCAACATGAAGAGCGGAAAATTATGCAAACCTGAGGTATACAAAGACTTGCAAGAGTTAAACCAGCCATTAAATCTTTCTTGAACTTTGCAGCGCTGTAACTCCTTCCCCACTTCAGGATTGGAAATAGGCCTTGCAAGAACAAAACATGGCCTTGAGTCCGAGGTTGTTTTTTCCTTTCTTGAGGTAGAACAGTCTCTCTTATGGAGCTTCTGAGTTCATGCCATAGGCTTGGCGGGTTGGGAGAGCTGAGCAACCATTTGGCCCTCTCGGTCTGGCCGGGGGCGGCATCACGATCAAGCTGCTGTAACTCCATTGTGGAGCTCTCAGCAGGCAACGTGCCCATGGTTTCTTTGAAGTGTTTGGGTGAACTCTTGGGCTGCATTATTGTGTTGCTCAGTATATAAATGCAAACCACTTGACCTCAAGTTTGTTCTGATCGTCAGTGCTTTTGTTTGGGAAGTGAGTTCTCACTTATGTTTAGATATACTTTTTATTTACATGGTTACTACTGTCGCTTATGACAGAGCTAATCTACTACTCACAGTGGGCAACATAATAATTATTCATCGTTGACGTGACGTCACTACACCAATAGTCAAACCGTATTTTTTGGACCTTTTAAAAGAGAAAAGGATTTGACCTACTGACGTGATAGCATCACGTCAACACGTGACATTATAACTCTTGTCCATTGTGGAAGGAGATCATTTAGAGCTGCACCCACGGTAGGCAAGATAACAATTATCCACCGTTGACGTGCTTTCGCCACATCTGTAGTCAAGTCATATTTTTTTAACTTTTAAAAAGAGAAAAATGTTTGACTTGCTAGCTTGACAACACCACATTACCATGTGGGTATCATAACTCATGTCCACTATTGATAGAAGATCATTTCTATCACTTATTATCTACTAGGACTAATAATTTATAATCACTTAAACTTTAATTTATTTAATTCCCAGGCATGAACTAATTGCTTTTGAGTGTTTCAAAAAAAAAAAGTTAAAAAGTGTCAAATATCGACAACTACATGAGATGAGCTTCATTATTTCCTGGATTAAAGTTGCTGTTAGTACCCAATTTATAATATTGTTTAACGCTGGTTGTCTAAGTTTGTTTTTGTTCAAAATCGGTCACTTCAATTTAATTTTTATTTCAGATTAGGCACTCCTAAAATTAACTGCAATGCTGACGGGGGTACCATAAAAGTTAACTTGACATATATTTTATTGTCAGACTGAGCAAAACTACTTTAATTTTTTCTTTTAAAAATAAATAAATAAATAAACCCTTTAATTTTTTGGTTATTTCAAAACAATGCATTTTCATAGAACTAGTCTAAGACTTGGTTGAATGAAAAAAGAACACACTTATTAGTGCTTGTGAGGAAGTAATTTTTTATTTTTTTTGAATATGTGGTTAAAAAGTATAAAGAAGTATGAAGAAATGGAAGAAAGACTTTTTTAACAAAAAAAAAAAAAAAANTTAATTGAGCATATTTTTTCCCACTATTATTGAAGAATCTAGTGTTGGAAAGGAAGTGGACAAGGTCTAAAAATTCCTCACTTTATTGATAGGGGACATTTTGACTCTCTTGCTGAACGTTATTCTCTTGCACAACATTCTTCTTCTACTTCAGGTTCCGTTCATCCTATGTTGTCGATGAGTCTCATGCATCGATTTACCAAAATCACCTACGCTTTTTCGCTTCTTTATATTTGAAAGACTTGGATTATCAATGCCTTAAACTCTTTACGGATTTGAGTTCCTGACTAGTTCGTGGACGAAAGCTTGGGTTCTATATATAGTATGGCCCCATTTGTTTCAAATTTAAATTCGATTTTAATCTAAATTAAAGTCAAACAATCAATATTAACCACATCTTTCATGAGTTCCACAACTTTTCAACAACATATTTCAAAAACTTCTATCACAATCTACTGAAATTTTAATTTTAATCCCCACCAAACACCCACTATATTTGTGAAAATCAAGCGTTTTCGACATGGAAACAGTAAAATGGGTCATCACAATTACCATAAAAATCAATTTCTCATTTTTAGAGGATTTTCGATTTCAGATATACATATGCTGCCAATCGAAGAATGTTTTGTGATGCTAGTTATTTCTAAAGATCGTGTACTTTTTTTGAAGAAGATAATACAATTACTCGTTAAAGTGGAGAGATTAAGATGAACAATGGGTTTGTTATTATATTTGTTGTGGTGTGACCCAAATTTCATGTGATTTGCTATTTGAATCTTCTTTGTTATATATATATGAAGATTTGAAAATTTTAAATTCATAACAACTAAAGCAGATTATATTATACCTCAGAAACCTCTATAATCAATCAAAATAGCTAATGAATTTATCTGAGGCAACCTATATTTTATTCTATATTGTGGTGCAAGTGAATTTCTTGATATATTCAAGACCATGAACTCCTTCCATATATGCTAGATATAAACACATTATTGACCAAATATATAACTATAATCAAAGATTATATATGATATGAACTTTGTCACACATAATTCATATGGACCTCACACGGATAAAAACTCTTCCAATAAGTATGCATTCAAGTCGTGTTTTATCAATTTCTACATGACATATCGTATGTAATCATGATTCATATTAAGATGGATATTCATGATACTTTACAAAATACTATACTCATGGTTCATGTTGTACATTATCATGATTCACATTAAGATGGATATTCATGACACTTTACACAATAATATACTCATGGTATGCATGTTGTACATTATCAAGTAATTAACGTATCCTTTTTTTTTTTCTAAAAATCCTATTTTTACAAAATATCGAGGTGTTAGATTTTATACGCAATAATGAAGAAGTCAAAGAGAAAATCAACACAATGAATTAACATGGTTTGGTCTGCTCCCCTCACTCCACTTCCTCCACTTCGGCATTGGCCTTTTCTTTTGATACACCTGTGTTACACTCTATATGAGCCACATACACAACACGAGACTACGGGGTTGATCATTAGACTTAGGGTGTTGAAGCCCTTGGCTTGCTCTCCACGACCTACAAATTTTATGTCAATTAGGTTTAAAGTGTTCACAAGTTCCTATCCATATATCATTAAGCCCCTGTTTGGCAATTATTATTTGGGAAAAATAGATTTTTGAATCGTAATTTTTAAGAGAATGTATAATTGAAAGTAAAAAAAAGTTTAGGGTTTACATGTAGAATATTTTATTGTGTGAATGTGTTGTTAAAAATGATTATGTAGTAAAAAAAGCTTGAAAATAATGGTCGTCAAATAGGGGCTAAATCCAGTTGTGATTGGAATTGAGTTGACGGGTTTGGTATTTGGTTAAGAAGTGCTCGATTTGAGCTCAAGATGGCGCTGGAGCACAATTTCCAAAACCAAGAGCGCTTGATGAACGTCAAGGGAGAGCTCGAGCATCTTTTCCAGAACAAGGGCACTCGACGAGTGCTTGTCTATGCAAGAAAACCCTATTTCACTATTTTAACATATAAACATCCTATACCACCTAGAATTGTAAAATACAATTAATAAACAACAAAAAAACTCCTCCTTTCATTATGTATGTTGAGAGAGGAAAAAAATAGAAGAGAAAATCTTAGTGAAAAAAAAATAAATTGTTATCAAAATTCTCTACCACATTCAAAAATCAAAGCACCACAAAATCATCTACCAATTGCCTTTAGAGTTTTGATTAATATGAGGGTAATCAGAGTTCTAGTTAAGGAAGAACGAGTTCGTTCTTGGAGATCCAAAAGGAAAAAGAAGTCCAGGGGTTCTGGAGCAAGAGCTGGTGTGCACAATTGAGGAGTTCTTCGAACAATTACAAATAAGAGTTAGAGTGTACTAAGGTTTAATTTTGTCTAAACCAAATCTGTAAATTTAATCTTTTCTAATAATTATTTTGTGGCACAAGGTGCTTAGAGATTTTTCTCTTGAAAAGTTCTTAAAGGGTTTTCTTTCGTAAGCAATCCTTGGGGCTATTTATTTTTTACACATGTACTTATTTGCTTATATGATTGATGTACTACAAAGTTGATTTTCTATATATATAGACTACGTAATTTGTGATGCATTCTAAGTTATTTTTATTAAATTTAAATTTCGCATAGCACACATATTCACAATTAGGTGTTGACTGGATTGAAACATCGTGTTTATTTTTTTTAGCATCCTAGACACGTTCTAAAGCTAAGGTGATATTTTTACAATTTTAGGGATACTTTAAACTTTATTGCTAGCTTTGTCAATTAAAAATAGAAATTAGGAAGTATGTAGGCATTATCAAAATATTTATTCTCCAAACCTCGAACCAAGAGCTTTGAGTATCTAAAGTTTTTAGTTGTATTTTCAATTCAAAACCAGTTTATTTATAGAAATTAGGTGTGTGTGTGTGTGTGTGTGTGTGTGTGTGTGTGTGTGTGTGGAATTTTTCTATTGGTTTTCATTTATTCAACATTATCTTGGGTGGAATATTCTATTTGTCCAAAATTATTTTAACAATTTTTAAATTTATTTACTTAATTGCTTTCTTTATTTCCACTTTCACCCCGGAGCAAATTCATAATTATATTATAATTCAAGGAAAATGTGTAGATATAATTTCCGACAATTTTACTACAGAAATTTCCTTCAAATTATAATTAAAATTTTGATACGTTTATAGTGAGTATATGGGAAAGTGTCAAATCTATAAAAATAAAATTGTAAAGTGTATTTTGAGCAGCATTTTTTCCATCATATGTCAACACGTTCTATGTTATGTCATTGAGACTATGGCATTCAAGTAATAGATAATTATTTGAATTTGAACGTTAGGTCAATTCAACTCATTTTTTCAATTCATCGTATCATATCTTTAGTTTTATATATTTAAACACATGACACGTAAAATTTGAAATTTATAGAAGACACGCGACAATAAAATATCACATATTAAAATTTGTAAATTAAAACTCAATAATTGTAGCAACATGAAGTTAAATTATGCACGAGTAGACCAAATATAAGCGTCTCACTATGCTGTCCGATTTCGTGCCAAGTTCAGCGGCGCTCGACTTGTCATGTTCCTTTTTATTGATGGAGCTTTATCCTACGTCCACACAGCCAGAATGAAAGTTTGAGTGTCAAGACGAGCCTCAAATTTTCTAGATAGGTCGAACTAGCATGTCATTGTCGTGCTAATTGACTATCATTATAAATAATAGGTTACTTGACTTAATTTTTCTTCTATGTAAATTGAAAATATTCCAGGGCATCTAAGTTGAGGCGATTCGGCAATACAATAGATCTATCGCTCTTGTGCCTCAATATAAGGTTACGTTTGAGCCCTATATATATAACCTCTCTTTGGTGGGGATTAAAATCATATTTTTATTCAATAAAAAATTATGAAATATATGGTTGAAAAATTATGTCTCGTGAATATGTGGTGAAAATTAATTATTTATTTTGACTTAAATTAAGTCTAAATTTTAATTCCTATAAATAAGGGCGTAGTTTAGAAAAAGAAAAAATATTTTGGGTTTGATAGCCCCCAAGCTACCTATGTTTAGGGCTAGTGATGGCAATGGGCCGAGCGCAAGCACGAGCCGAGCTTCGGCTCGGCTCGTGAGCTCGCCTATTTTTTTAACGTGAG
>CAIGRB010168322.1:1146-23196 GCA_903798255.1 Fraxinus quadrangulata
ATATATATATATACACAGAACTGATCCCCTAAGTATTGGTACTTAGTCGAATGGCATAACACTACAATTGATGCTAGGAGATAATTGTTGATTACAAAACTTATTACAATACCTGTTATAGTATGCCACGTCACCTGGTGTTTAGCATAAACTAAGTACTGATGCTTAGGAGATCAATTTTGTAATTATAAATATAATTTAATTGATGAATAACAAATAAATTAGTTAGTTTCGCCAACTAACGATTTTTAGTATTTTTTTGTCCTCAAGTTAAGTTGCTTACTTGCTTAAATTAACTTGCATATATAAAATGTGATAATTTAATTTTATGATCGGACAAGTGGGAGGATTGATCAATTTCTCATGGACTTGAATTTTTCGTATTCGAGTGTATGAGTACTAGACTAACATAATCGTCAGGTATTATAATCTGACGGTTCGACCTAGTAATAAGAAGCGAAAGAGCAAATCACAACTCACAATTGATCGAACAATTTAATGACTTTCTATTAGAGGAATCCTAAAGGAGAATTTAGAAATATAAAAAATACCGAAGTCTTAAGCAAGTAATATAATGAATGTACTGAGATGGAAGATTAATTTATAAAACGCTAAATATTTGGAAAAATGATGCTTAAATGTAAAACATTCTACTCGCAAAATCTTTGTTTAAAATCAACATTTTTGTAACCTAGTTAGTAGGATAGAGAAAAATAATTGGGGTATATCCTTGAAATGTTTGACCGCGAAAAAAAAAACATATAAATAAATAAATAAATAATGGAAGGATACAAGTCTATATAGCCAATTTATCATTGATATGGTGTTAGAGATATGATAAAGTTAACAATCATGCTACATGTACATCATCTTTTACATTATTATTTATATTGTGTCATGTGACAATACACCATTGAACATATTAAAAAAACAAATTTTTTGCTTACAATTTTTTTTTGAAAACAAATGAATATCAAAGTTTGTGTAAGAGAATGAATAAACATTTAGCATTATTCTAAGATTAATTAATTTATTTTTAGTTTCAATTACTTCTCTCATAAGAATTACAATTTTCCCAATAAAATCAAATTTGCAACTTTTTTGGTGCCATTAGAAAGAAGTACAATTCTACTTTCTTCTAACTCCATAAGAAGCTAACCCGATGGGATCACAATTTTCTCCACTAGGTTGGCATACGCTACACAACTCTAGTTTCAATCCTCCATGATTTTCAAAAGAAGTCTAATCCACGAGGGATGACTAATTATTTAGGACATTCTAAAGTCACGCTTGCAAAGAAGACGCACGAAACTCAAAAGTCTTTAAATTATTCCGTCTAAAGACATATGATGCTAGAGACATAATTATTTATTCTTTCAAATTTATCTTCAACATTATGGCAATCATACTTATTTTCAATTAGTTGCGAGCACAATCTCTTATAAATGACGGCGAGTGTTAAATACAAAACTTTTACATTTTACAATAAAAGTATGTAAAAATTTGCTTAGGCGAGAGTTAATCTATTTCATTTTAGATAATTTATATATTTTACGAGTTAATCTACATTTTTTATCGTAATGGTTAAACATTTGAATTGATTGAGATAGAATTCATGGTGTTATTTATTATCGATTTCATATTGTCCATCACTAATTTATTTCCTCGTATATGTTACATGTTAATAAAATTTTTGTAAAATGAGTTGTGTTTTTGTCGATTCATTAAAATTGGGTTGGTTTTTGTCTTAATTTGAATGAAATTACGATTTGAGTGCCTAACTTTTAAAGTTCGAGTCAGATCTAAAAATTCTATGACCCGACTTTGATTGTTTGACTGATATTTGGGAGTGCTTGGGTGAAATATAAGTGAAAATACAATTAAAAATTTTCTTTTCTTATTTTTCAGTTTATTTGAGTTTTTTTTTTTTTTTAATAACATGATCAATTTTTCGGACCAATAAATGAAAGGTTGAAGATTCACGTGCCAAAAAATAGTTGGGGATAGAAGTGCAGGGATGGTGTCTGCAAATTTCCCGAATTAAAACCCTCTAAACCCAGGGTAATCGTGCTTTTCTGGGTTTTTTGAGGCAACATCAGTACATCATTTTCAAATCGCAGCGTACTTTTTTCGCTTGCAGAATCAGACGCCGATAAATGGGAGAAGAAGGGGCGGATGCGGAGCATCAGCAGCCGAATCCGGATGCTGAATCCACTGAATTTACAGAAACACCCTCCAATGGCGCGTACTCTTGGCCATTGGTTCACTACGATGCTCATCCTTACAGAACCTACCATTTCTTCAAGCAATTCCGAACTGCCGCATCAAACCCTAACAACTTTCTTAAAGGCGTCAAGTGGTGATTTTTCAGCCTCAGTTTTCACCTTTTACCTCGTTTCCACGAATTATCGCTGTGATTTTATTAATTTGCTATAGGGGTTTTGATTTGTAGGTCACCAGATGGTTCTTGCTTCCTAACCTGCTGTGACAACAATACTCTCCATGTTTTTACATTGTAAGTCTATCGATCAAAATAGTGAAAGTCTAGATGATATTTTATGACATTGTAATTCGATCCTTCTCAAATAGTGTTTCCCCCCTCCCTTTAGGCCTTGTGATGACAGCATTAGCTATGTAAATACGTGCGCTTCAGCTCCGGACGAAGGTAACTCTTTTACTCTTACACACCTTACTTCCAGTTCCATATTTGTGAATTTTTTTGGTAGTGTTTGGTTGCGAGCAATTGGGGTTCAAGAATTGAAATTAGAAGAAAGTAATCTCAATTGAAATTAAAAATTCTTCCATTTATATCTGAATGAATTTTCAACCCATTATTTTCAATTCTAAGGGTCTAGTTCCAAGCATCGAAATGATGCACAATCTTTATTTTTTTCTAACTTTAATTGAATTTGGATAATATAGAACTCTGATAGACCAGTTCCATGCAGCCAAACTTATTGTTCAAACGTTCATGAGAACTTCTGACACCTCGAGGCTATAGCATGTATTTTTTCTAGAACGTGGATCTTTTGGTGGAGGGAACAAACAATGTTGGTAATGTTGAATGCCACTTGCGGGGAATCTGTTACAACTTGTATTGGGTTCTCTGAAGTATTTTGCTGGAATGGCTCAGAATGATAAATGTTAAGATTAATAAGTAATGAAGGATGATGTTAATGTGTGTATGTGAAAGAAATACATAAAAATCCTACCAGGTTTTCATTTAACATTAATATATGCTGACCGTCTGGGGTTACATATAATTTGGTCCCATGACACTATTTTTCAAAATTTCTCTGTCTCCTGAAACCATTTAGCTTGCTTGCAGATTCATATGTGGCAAACCTTGTTGCACGTGAGGGAGAATCTGTCTATGATTATTGCTGGTACCCACACATGTCTGCTTCAAGTACATATCCGTGACATGATTTTTCTTTTGCAAATCTTGATAAATATTTTTTAAAAATAGAAATTCAATAGAATTCTGGTTTGTATTTCAGATCCAGATTTATGTGTATTTGCAACTACTACTCGCGATCATCCTATCCATCTCTGGGATGCTAACTCAGGGCAGGTGGTGCATCATTAACATCATTTTCTTAAGAGTCTGATCTATCCTAATAAAGCTTAACAAAAACCTCAAACCGTTAATAATACACATCATTTAGTAGTTAAGAATGAGATGGTCACCTTTTTCTATCCTAGTCTTCAAACCTTGGCCCTTTCATATACTCGTTTGTTTATTTTTCAGTAACCAACCAACCATTTCTCTGTATGGGAATTGCAGCTACGCTGTACATATCGTGCCTATGATGCCATGGATGAGATTACTGCTGCCTTTTCAATTGGATTCAACCCTAGTGGAACTAAGTAAGCATTCATTGAAAGGCCTTGAGTAATTGAGTTATACTAAGATTTTTCAATCTCGTTTTTGCTGCCATTTGAAAATTTTGTACTGATATTGTAATGCTGCTGCTGTTGTTATGATGATAACGATGGTGATGGTATAACTAGGAATGCAATGAATTCTATAATTAACAATAAAGATAGAGATGCTGGTACCATACATATTTGTGGCTTGATGAAGTAATATAAATGATTATAGAGTGTTAGTTAGGGTAATTAAAATTTTTGAACCTGATTGATAGATTCAAATGTGATGTTTTTAGATAAAAGATAAACAATGGATTTGGCTTAGTGCCATAAGGGAAGGAGGTGGACCAGAGGAGAAGCTTCTGTGTAGTGGTTACTGACGTGTTTATGATATCAATGTTTCTAATTAAAAATCTAAAATAATTTTTTATCCTGGCATTAGATTTGAGTTGTGATGAGGTGCCATGATCCTTTAGAGATGTTATTTGAAATGCTTGATGGGCTTAGCTGTGCCGCCTTTCTTCCGTACAATTGCTAATTTTTCATATTTCAAACATAGGGACCCACTAACTAATCATACTTTTCAAAATGACTCTCGAAGACACCAAGCAAAAATTTGAAGGCCAAAATTTTAAAAATTTAAATTCGGATATCTCCTAGAAAAAATAAAATTAAACAATATATTTTCTTGGTCCAATGTTATTCGTAGTTAGGAGAAAAGTAAGCATGGTTGCTATTTTCGTCTTTTCATACTTTTTTTTAAGGACAATTGAAATATTGCTCGAACAAAAGGGGCACCGAGAGCCTTTGTTTATTGTTAGTTTTAAATTATTGAGGACTTCTTTATTTGAAGGGCTTTGAAATGACTAATATAAGAAGCTAGAATGCAAGTGATTGGCCCTTAATAATATATTAATATGCTTTGTTTTCGTTATCAAAGATATTTTCGTTTGTTTTAGAAACACACATAATGTCCAAGTGGTTAAATGTCCTTGTATCCCGATTTTATTGGGCAATGTGATTTTACGTTTCTGGTTCTAGTCATAACAGATAATAATTGTGTATGGAATAGGATCTGATTATATGGTTATTTCTATGATCAATAGGACTTGTCATTATCACTTGTATTGTTGCTTTGCACTTCTTTCCTTTAAAATGATGTTTTAAATGAGGTGCTTGTTTGGATTTCATTATATGTACATTATAATTTAAAAGTTAGTCAAATTTTAATTTTGACCTGACATTTATTAGGATTCGCAACTACGACCCACTTTTGCACCACTAGTTTCTATCACATTATAATTTCAATAACCTATAATGAAATCCAAACAAGCTTTAAGTCTTCTTGAAGAAATTTTTCTTGGTTCATTGTATATATTTTTTTTTAAAGATTCTCAAGCCATTTATAATTTGTCTCTCTCTCTCTTTTACTGCCCATTTAGACATCCTGGCATTGCTGACTTCTAGAGCATCCATCCATGGTTACCTTACAGTCTTTAACAATGGCTTTATAGGTTTTAACACAAGGAGTTCTGTTATTTTACTTAAATAATTGGTCTTTTTCCCGATTTCAGGATATTCGCTGGGTACAATAGTACTCTTAGAATATTTGATGTTCATCGTCCTGGTAGAGATTTTGAGCAACATTCGACTCTTCAAGGAAACAAGGAAGGGCAATCAGGTAATGTTTTGAGATTGCTAGATTTGATGAAGTGATTATAATGACAAGACAGGAAGTATGTGTATATGTACAGTTGCCGTCCAAGCATTGTCTTTTGGCTTTGCCATGTTGTAAAATATGTTCTGCCAGCTTAACGCATTAGATTTCTGTAATAATTTATGAGTTACATTTTATCTATATCCTTCTCAAAATAAGGAAAATTCGTACAATGCATGATTAAAATATCCATAGGCACAGAGAAGTTATTGATCAACTGGGTCTGGATTGATAATATGAATTGCAGAAATTTGTTACGCCCAAGACACACAAATAGTCCTACAATTGACACCTTAAGAACAGTTGGTTTATATGTAGGAGTTGGAAGTGTATCAACTTTTATTATAGTGGATAAGTTATGCAGCTAACAGTATTTTTATATATAGGGTGAAAGTGGCTATCTTTCCTATGGTTTGTCTATTGGATCTATTTAGCTGTTGGCAGGTCACATAAGTTTGCTCTTTCTTATGACCAGGTATTATATCGTCAATTGCTTTTTCCCCCACTCACTCTGGAGTGCTGGCCACAGGTTCCTACAGCCAAACTACTGCAATATATAGAGAAGATAACATGGAACCATTATATGTCCTACATGGTCAAGAAGGTGGGGTTACACATGTAAGTTACTGATTGTCAGTCATCCTTCGGGCTGGGCATTTTGGGTTTCCAAGAGTGTCCCTTCATGTAAAACATTTACTTTGCAGGTTCAGTTTTCAAAAGATGGCAACTATCTGTATACTGGAGGACGGAAGGTAGAAAATTATATGGCCAGTCTTTTCAGTCTTTTCATATATCCATTGTTTGTCAAAATTAAGTACTGCAATTTACATCAGTTTCTTAATCACGAGTTTGTAGTGTGGGTGTGAGTTTGTGAGAATGATTGTAAATCTAAAAGTTGAGGTATGAGAGCATTCTAAAGTGTTCATATAATACAATGAATCCAAATGAAGTACGTAAGTATAGACTACTTGTGTCAGCTTTGATGTGAGGACATATAGACCATGAATTTATTTTCATTTATCACTTAAAAAGATAAGGTGGAAAGTGAGCGAAGTACTTTTTGTCACGTGAACTCTTCACAATTTGATGCAATTCTTTGGTGTGATTATTTTGTCTACTCCTTTGTTAGGGAAACTTAATTGGTGTCGAAATATAAAATTGTTCTGACATAATATGTCACATACTTGTCTTGATGAATCTGCTGATTGTGTGGGGGACAGAGAAAGTTATCTGAGATTCCTAATCTTTGAGGGACTATACTCTTCTTCTTTAGCGCCCTTTACTCTTCTTCTTTAGCGCCCTTATTAAACTCTTAATGAATATTGAATACCATCCTCAAATTCACGAGAAATTTCCTCCCAGATTGTAGAGTTGTGATAGAGAGCTGATTGGGCACAAATGAGTGATCATTCAGTTGTCTTCCTGTCTTATACATATCAAAATGAATGGATCTGTAAATTATGGGTAATGTGCATAGAAAGATACATGGCATTACGCTCATAGTTCCTCGTGTTAGTTGCTCATGTGTTGGTTTCAGGTTTAGACATGCATACAAATTGGAATATAAGTGCGTTTGTGTATAAATAAATATTTAGTAAAACCCGGTTTAAACTTGTTGCAGGATCCTTATATACTGTGCTGGGATATTCGCAATACTGTTGATATTGTCTACAAGTAAGTTTCATTTATCTAGTTGGATCAGTCATGATAATCACACTATATTGAGAACTTTCATCAATCTGCTTGGATCAGTCATGGTAATCTCACAATATATAAGAATCTCTATTCGTATATCAAATAACAAAATGTGACCACTATCCAAATTAAACTGTGAATTTTTTTTTATAATTCCCAATGTATGATCTGGTATCACCTCTTTCATTTATGTGTCACCGCTTACTTTGTGTAGGCCAAATAGCTGCTATCTGTTATAGCTCATTGAATAAAACATGGATGCTGTAACAAAGACAGCTAATTTTGCACTGAAGAGTACAGCTTGTCGTCTCTTTGAATTCTCTTTCGATGACAGCTAACCATTTCCATCATACTTCTTTTGCTTTCCATGTACTATTCAAAACTGAGTCTTTTATTGTTTTGAGTAGTCAGTACTTCCTTTCTTGTGAATGGAATTTCTTAGATATGATAGGTTAAATGAAGCAAAAGGAATTTTAAGGTTTCACTTAACTTTCCTTCCACCTGTGGTTAGGCTGTACAGATCATCTAAAGATACCAATCAGAGGATACATTTTGATATTGAGCCTCTTGGTCGATACCTTGGAACTGGTGGCCAGGTATGACTAGCCTTCAACTTTTCTTCTGCCATCCGTCTATTTGACAATAATATTTAGGATCTTAGTTCTTTTTATTTCTTCTGTTAAGGATGGTCTGGTTCACATCTATGACCTTCAAACGGGACAGTGGGTATCAAGCTTTCAAGCTGCGTTAGGTGCTTCTCATCTCTCTCTCTCTCCACACACACACACACACACACACATTAAAAAAAAAAAAATGCACGGGCTTAAACATGTATTTATCTTTCTTTTCGTGGTCTATAAGAAACTTGTTCTTAAAGAACATATCTTCCATCTCGCTTTATCTTTGCACTTAATTTGTACTGCAGACACAGTAAATGGTTTCGCTTTCCATCCCTTCCTCCCAATGGCGGCAACTTCATCAGGACACCGGCGATTTGGAGGTCTTGATGACTTTCAAGAGAACATGGACATGAGCGGTATTAATTGACCTGAATCCTACATAAATGTTATATTCGAGCATCCTGCCCTACCAGGATTGCTTATTAGCAATCAATTGATTGTTTGTGTGAATGAAATTAATCTTATGAATATGCCATATTCTGGTGATTTGCATGCTGGCTTCTAGACTTTGTTAATGTCAATGATTTTACTTTTTCACTGACTGAAACTTAATGCACAAGTACAAGATTTGGTCTAATAATGAGCTATTTCAAATCTATGGCCCTATGCCCTTATCCGTAATGCTCATGAACACTACTTTGATTCTCTTGTTTAGGTGATGAAAACTGTGCGTCAGTTTGGAGCTTCTCCTGTTCTTCAACGTCGGATACGTCATCAATTATTGAATCCGGAAACTGATTCTTGGCAGTCATACCATGAGAAGCTCTGTCATGATCTTTGACTTGTATGTTGTCTTGAAGAATGCCAATTGTATTTTGTGACAGTCCAATATTAGTATTTGAACACTGAATATATGACTACGACGTGGAACATTACTAGTTTTGGCATGCATTATTTATAGAAGAATGTGGTTCCACTTTTTTTGAGCCAATTAATTGCTATCTATTACCCTTTTTGTTCTGTTTTCATGGTTTCTGAGGTATTGTTTTCTTAATGTATGGCACACGTTTGGGATATGCGGTAAGGTCCCCTTTCTGTGATTAATATACATGCTTATATGCTGTAGCCATGATTTCTATCCTGGACGAAGTAACTTGCACCTATTACGATGTGTTTAGGATCTAGATTAGTATGGAAGTTAGGTGGGATTTGTTTCTTGTGAATTTGGTTTATTCTTGAAAGTGTGTTTCTTAAATCTTGACCTTTGTTTGGCATCTTAATTATTTGTTCTGCATGATGAACACGCTTGCCATTTTGTAGTAAGTGTTCCTTTTTCATTAATATTGCCAGTTTGGAAAAGCGTCAAGCTTTATTTAACGCCTTTTATTTCTCAACGATTGCAAAAAATCTAGGACAGAATATGCTTTTTATTCTTAACTTCCATTTTATTAACCCGTCATCTCTTTAAAATGCCTCTTTTCAATTTTTCCCCACCCCTACCCATCTGTAGGATCTCAGCTATTTTGGACTATAACACTGATATATCTTTATTCCTGTTGTTTGCTTAATTTTTATCTTTACTCGAATAATCCCAACCATCTATTTCTCTTGATCATTTCCTCGCCATTTGAGGTTCCTCCCTCTCTCGATTTCTTGATTCGAATATCAGACGTGGTCTGCCTCGGGTAAAGCAGAAGAGCAGTACCAGAATGGCTCTGTCAAATGATTCCATTCCTTCGTGGTGGTAACATTCTTGTCTTGTACATGTCAAAAGTATACGATGAATTGTTTGTAATTAAAGTTTGTTTGAATTCTGCTGTCGATCTCATTCGAAATTGGTAAATTGTTCTTCTTTTTTCTTTTTTTGCTCGTTTGTCCTATAATTTTCGAATTAAAGTATGGAGTTAGAAGAACTAATAATTTTACTGATTGCCATTGAACACTACGCTTTGTTACTTTGGCTACTGGATTTTACTTTGTTTACTTTACAAAATGATTTTTTCAGACTAGTTCGGAGTCTATGTTCTAAGAATAATTCCTTTGTATAGGAAATGTTGCTAGATTTTGAACAGAATTTTGAATTGGAAAAATCTTGCGCGTGTATCTGTTTTCCCTTCTCCATGTTTGAATTTTATTTCAAATTTTTGTGTATTTTGTGAAATTTCCATGTACTCGTAGCATGGTTCATGTTCTAATTGATCGTGCCTATATGTCCACGTGCCAAGTCATAAAACTGTTAGAAATTGTAGTTAAACGCTATAACTTGGTATGCCTACACTAATGTTTAGTTAAGAAATGGATGTTTGGAAGTTTGAACGTAACATTTTTTAAAAATCAGTAATCAGCCTGATATAAATTAAAATTCAATGACTAAGGTGATAAGTGTAATTAACCCTTCAGAAAATTGTTCTTGAATAATAATAATAATAATATTCATTTTTTTGATTTTTTTTTCTTATTTGGCAAAACTCTCTATTTTGTCGAAAAGGTTCAGGTATTCGTGGAAGTCGTACAAGAGCCTATCTATGATAAGAAATTTGCAAGAGGGCTTGTCTCCTGTTTTTTATTATCTAGTGTCTTTTGTATCGAGATGATAAAAAGATTTAAACATTACATTTTCACTATAAACCTTTAGAATGATGCATCGAGTACGTCATTGACAAACCACACGCTATACTCAAAAGTCAAGGATCTCGAAATTGACTTCACTCCGTCCAAAGAAAATGGATTCAACGTATTATGCAATTTATTTAGCGAGCTCTTGCTTCAAGAATGGTCATTAGGCCTTCTCGTCTAAGCATCACGTTTCTTTGATTCATTTTATCCGTGCTTGGTTTGGTCTCTTGGGTCAAAATAGAAACTTCAGACATATAATTGAGACTGTCTGAAAACACCTAGAAACCTTGATTATTCTTGTTACATGGTCAGAGTCAGGGGAGAATAAAAATTTTTCATTGGAATAATATATAGAAAAAAAAAATTCATAGAAAAGATTTTTACACATGAAAAAATGATATGGGCCACCCCTGTCTACGCCATTGTTGTTACTTGCGTGCAAGTACGCTGTAAGTTTTCCACGCCAAGTTTGGCCAAGTCATTCGAGTGCAATGTCTAGGAAAATATTAAGCTCCTATTTGATTCCATTTTCTAAGATTGGTTTGCCTTAAATTTATTTTTAATCAAACATTTCATGAAATTCATAACTTTTATTAATTTTCTTTTATGGGAAATTTACTAGAAAATTAATTTTTACAAAATAGAATGAGCTATGTATTCCAACGAAGACGTTCCAACCCTTTTAAGTTCCGGGAATCCTTAGTATTTACTATTTAGTGGATGATTCATGTTGATTGAGTGTTAACAAAAAGAGTAATTAGCACGTAACATCCCTACTTTTGAATATTATTTTGTAAAACGTTCATACCTTGTTTTTGTGTTTTCACCATTAATTACACATTTTTCATTCCGTTCAATTTTTCGTTAGTCAATCCAAAAAAATAAATTTGACCATATTTTGATTAATTTTAAAAGGGAAAAATTATAATTTTATATTTTTCCAATAAAATAATCAAAAAGTTAAATAAAAAAAAATAGAACTGTTCAATTAAAAAAAAATAGGGTGTGTTTAACTAACTTTTTTTTTTTTTTTTATGAAAAATGTCATTTTTACATTCAAGTTGTGAAAAATGTCATTTTTTTATGAAAAATAAATTACACAAATTAAGTATTATACAATTCAATTGCTTAGAATTATCTAAATTTATTTTCTTTTCATACAAATTTCATGCTTACAATCAAACAAACTATTATTAATAACTTTTTAGGAACTTTTAAAGATAAGAGCATCTCCAAAATATTCTTTATTTTTAGAAAGTATATTTTACAAATTAGAAAATATTTATAAATTTAGACAGTAAAATTTTTTAAGTACTCTTTATAATTAACACTTGATTTTATTACTTCAAAACAATCTTTATTATTATTTTTTATTTTTTAATTTCACTAGCTTCCGTTCAAAGTATTATATTATATTCTCTATTGATTTAAATGTACTTAATTATAGAAAATGAGTTTACTTTTTCAAATTTGAAAAGCCAAATTTACCGTCAAAATTAAAATGTTAATTTAAAGAGTATTTTAAAATTTAATTTTAAGAGTTTCTTTTTAAAATAGAGATAATTTTATCTCATATTTAAAGAGCCTATTGGATACGCTTAAATTAGACCAAGAAATGTATCCGGCTGAACCGTCATGTCCAATCTAGTCCGGTTTGATAACGTAAAAAGGGACACAAGTGTCATGTGGTTACACGTGTCCAATTCTTGGGCGGCAAGTGAGGTCAAGGCTGGAAGAATGTTCCTGACTACAGTTGTATATATCACGTTACCTGCACCTCCGGCTCCAACTTGTTTGGCAATTTTCCTTTATTTCCAATGTATACTCTCATTTATTTTCAATGTTACAGTATATATCTGTGTTAGTGTGTATGAGCTCATTTAACTTTCTTATTTTTGGATTTTTTGCTTGTGCTTAAGCTATCTGAAATTCTGAGTTAAGGAAAAGCATGGAGAAAATGACGGCATTCCAAAGATTTTCTAGAGCTTTCCGCGAAAATTCATCGCTTACTAAAATGTTGATCGTTTTCACCATCAGGTACTTATTGCTCTGTATTTACTTCGTGCTTTTGGATTTCTTTTTTCTATTATTTAGAAATGTCAAAGTGCTGCTTGGATTAGAATTTCGGTCTATTTTTTTATGTTGTTAGGCTTGTTTTAGTTTTTAATAAGGTTAGCACGATTTTTCTCTGTTAACTGATTAATAATTTTATCATGTTTATTGGTTCAGGTGTTCGTTTCATGCGATTAAATCAGACTATCAGTATCAGAGTCTAAATATGTTTGAAGTAATTATGGTTTGAATACTATAAAATAGACTTAAAAGAACTTGGATCCATCGGCTAAGGATGATATGTTATTACTGCTGATAATTAAATACATATACATGGAACGATCATTTACGATTTTTCATATCTGATCTGATTGATACTGTTTGATCTCCTCGTGCTATTATTTGTATTACACTAATGATTTGATTTGATCTGGATCGATACTCGTGAGTCGCCATTTAAGAATGAAATTCACGATCCTCAATGGACGTATCTTGTGTCAATTGAGGCAGGTTCTAGGTAGATTTTGTTGTCATGGTGAAATCCTGTATGATTTAACTGATACTACAGGAGCAAAACTCCATTTCTAAAATTATATGTTAAGGGTTAGAAGCTGGATGGGAATTTGTTCTATATCTCATTTTGCTGCTCTTTCAGCGGCAGAATCACAGTATTATTTGGTCTTGACGCAATAGTTGCACTTCACCTCTAAATAGCTTGTTCGCAGGTTTGTAATTATATGATTATAGTTATTTATGCTCATTGCAATTTTAGTTTATCTTTGAGATGAGGCGAAAGGATAATGAGCAATGGAAAGAAATGAATGTTCTAGCTCTTTTGATGGCAATTTAACTTTTCCACTTTAGGTTACCAATCAAAGAAAGATGTTCACTTAGTACACCAATTTTTACATGAAATAGCATTGTCTTAGTTATTAATATGAATTTGACGTGACAACTTTATCCATTCAAATCTTTTGTATATGAATGGCAGTGGTGGGGGCATTGTAGCGTATTCTGCGGATAAACTTGATAATGGTATGAATGCCATTACTTCAACTGAGGTTGATGGCAAGAAAAAGAGGGTGGTGGTACTTGGAACTGGTTGGGCTGGAACAAGTTTCTTGAAGAACCTGAAAAATTCCTCATACGACGTCCAGGTTATATCGCCACGAAACTATTTTGCATTCACACCATTGTTGCCAAGTGTCACCTGTGGTACCGTGGAACCTCGCAGCATTGTGGAACCTTTTCGGAACATTGTCAGAAAGGTAATGGTAGTGAATAAGTAATTGTAATCAATATATTTCTGTTGAAATACTTTAGAAGTTAGTTTCATACCGTTCCTTCAAAATACTGTATATTGCCCTTGTGAGTTGTGACTTGAAATCATTGAAGTAAAATTAAGTTCCTTCTAGTTGTTCTTTTTATTCTTTTTTGAATTTGCAAAACAATCAAAATGCATTTTAATGGTGACATGATCCTTATTCTACTTAGTGCCTATTTTCTTTGAACATATTAAATTATCAAAGACTAGATATAATCAGTAGTTCAGATCTGTTCTGCGTCCCCTAGAAATGCATAGACCTTGAATGAATCCCCTTTTGTAGAGCGAGTTTTGTGATGGCTTAAAGTGACTTTTTGCTGCAGCTTAATCATTAAGTTCTATAGAATGTTATTGAAGAACTTCATTGGTAGTTCAATGTTTTTCTCACTCTGGCAGAAAAGCATAGATGTTCGTTACTGGGAAGCAGAATGCTTCAAGATTGATGCAGATAATAAGAAAGTTTATTGTCGGTCTAACTTGACTACCAATCTGGATGGGGAAGAAGAATTTGTCGTGGACTATGACTACCTTGTGATTGCCATTGGAGCCCGTGCAAATACCTTTAACATTCCTGGAGTGGCGGAAAATTGCCATTTCTTGAAGGTAACATCCGCTGGCTTGCTTGACTTGTTATGGACTCAGTCTGTTCCAATATGTTCCTCAAGGCTGTAATTTAATTTCCCTGGAGGAAATAGAAAGGATCCGTCTCTTCTTTCACATTTGAGTAATAAAATAATATGAGTAATGTTTCCTTAACCATGGAGCCAGACCTTAACCCTATTTGAACCATGTTAATGCATAAAATCTCACCCTTTACCCTTATCAGTATCAATGTTTTTGTACATTGTGCCTCTTAAATGCACCTTGATTCATTAAACTGCTCCTCCTACAGGAAATAGAAGATGCTCAGAGGATTCGTAGGACGGTTATTGACTGTTTTGAGAAGGCCAGCTTACCTAACCTTACTGATGAAGAGAGAGAGAAAATTCTTCATTTTGTTGTTGTTGGTGGAGGTCCAACAGGTGTGGAGTTTGCAGCAGAGCTTCACGATTATGTGAATGAAGATCTAGTCAGATTATACCCCAAGGCTAAAGATTTAGTTAAGATAACACTTCTTGAGGCAACAGATCATATTTTGAACACGTAAGACCCTTCTTACTTAAAAATAGATTTCTTGAATCATAATACCACCAATAAATACTCCCTCCGTCTCACAAAGATAGGCTTGCCACACACCGAGGGCTTCTTTAAAGGAAGGGATCCCTTCATCGTGACACTCGCCCTAGAACACTCAACCTTCCTTACCCTATAGGGATCACAATAATAGTTTACTTTTCCCGGACCAAGACACGGGAAAAGGCTTCCTTTCATAAAGATCAAGAAAATTTAATACACCCCTATATTAAATAATGGTAGTTCATATTTTTTGATAACAAGACATATTAAATAAGAGCATATTAGAAAATTAAGAAATTACCTATACTCTCAACAAGGAAAGTTGCTTATAATTTGGACAAATGAAAAAAGAAAGCAAGCCTATCTTTATGGGATGGAGGGAGTATTAGAATAGTTGGAGTTCATCTCCTTTGCTCTTGGATACAATCTTTAGGCTGTTTAGCCTTCTAATGTCACACAGAAGATCAAAAGCACTCAATCTCTAGGCTGTTTAGCCTTTTTAATGATACATCAGAGTCCCAGAATTCCAAAAGTAACAGCGTGCTGGTCCCTGGTAAATCTAGTGATGGGATTCAAGTTGCAATTCAAGTCTCTAACTCTACCCAGAGAACTGTGGCCTAAAGTTTGCTTAAATGATATCCAAATCCTTAAACATAGAGCTTGGAAATTTGAATATACAAACCATGTTATGCATGATGTTTTCTGGGAGGAATTACTTTGGTATTATATGCTTCTGTGTAGGGTATGATATATTACAAATATTGGGAGTAACATCGATAATCTACATGTAGGATGATTACATGCAGCAATGATTCTACTTCTTTTATGACATTATTTTGCACAAACTCGTGTAACTTTGTGAAACTACACAAGTAGTTCAGGTTTGTTTAGTTTGGCCCTACTGATTATCCAGATTTAAGCACTTGCCTCCCATGTCACAAGTCATATATTACCATGTAAATGCAAGCCAGCAGACAGGCAAGGTAAATATTTGTTTAAGATAGATAATAATTTTTAGATTCAAAGATGCAATATCTGATTTTGAGGCTTCCTTTCCTCATGTTCTCAGAAAGTTACTGATCTGCAGGTTTGACAAAAGAATTACGGCTTTTGCAGAAGAAAAATTCCAAAGAGATGGTATTGACGTCAAAACAGGGGCAATGGTTGTGAAAGTATCAGATAAAGAGATTTCCACTAAAGAAGTTAAGAATGGGGTTAATGTATCTTCTATGCCATATGGCATGGCTGTCTGGTCAACTGGTATTGGAACTCGTCCTGTTATAATAGATTTTATGAAGCAAATTGGTCAGGTATTATCTCATAAGTATGTTAAGTTATTAACTTGTTGTCTATCACTATTTGATTTTTTATTTTGCTCAATGTTGAATATCCGTTCTATGTGCCCAGGCTAATAGACGTGCATTAGCAACCGATGAGTGGCTGCGGGTAGAAGGACGTGACAGCATCTATGCACTTGGAGATTGTGCCACAATCAATCAGCGCAAAGTCATGGTATCTATATTTATGATTGGTGGAATGGATAGAATTCTGTAGTAATGACATATTGGACAACCTACTGTAGCATTTTGTGCAGATTTACACCTTTGTTTAATAGGTTTTGAAAGTAGTTGTTTGGCTGTGTTGGTGCACATTACCTTGATTACATTGTGTATATAAACCATTGAAGTTTGGAACCCATTTCGTCTCATGTCCTTTAGGCAACCCAAGGAGATGATGTAGACTTTCATGTTGTGTGCCATGAATTAATCTGCTTTTACCCCTCAACTATTTGTCTTTTCAGGAGGATATATGTTCCATATTTCGTAAAGCAGATAAAGATAACTCTGGAACACTTACAGTTAAAGAATTTCGAGAAGTCCTTGATGACATATGTGAAAGATATCCCCAAGTCGGCCACTATTTAAAAAACAAGCAGATGAATAGTTTGGTTGATTTGTTGAAAGATTCAAAAGGGGATACTGTAAAGGAATCTGTTGAAGTAAATCTTGAAGAGTTCACATTAGCTCTTTCCAAGGTAGATTCTCAGATGAAGAATCTTCCAGCAACTGCTCAGGTTGGTCTCAGAAGATATATAACGGTGGATTTGGATTTTTTTAATTCCCCAGTAACATTTTATAAACTGAGTTTATGTACTTTATTGATGTCATTCCAGGTTGCAGCACAGCAAGGTTCCTACCTTGCTGATTGTTTCAACCGAATGGAGGAGTGTGAAAAAAATCCAGAAGGTCCTCTTCGGTTCCGGGGAGAAGGACGTCATCGTTTCCGCCCATTCAGGTACAAGTTGAATTTTTTTCTTGAAATCTTTCTGCTTTTCTCTTTGTTCCATAGTAGGCTTTCTCCATAACAATGAACAGGCACTCTGGATTGTTGCCCAGTCTCCAGAGTAGCTTTTGCATATAATCTCCAGTTCACCAATTGGAATTACAAATAGGACGAATGATAATAGCCATTGAGCAAAATGAACAAAATAGATGAGACTGAAGAGAAATATAAAAAGCTTCTGTTCCATCAATACTTTGGCCGCTGCCACCTGGTGGATATCTTGATGTGGACTAATTCTGTGTCGTTGTTCAAGGTACAAGCATTTTGGTCAATTTGCCCCTTTGGGAGGGGAGCAGACAGCTGCCCAACTTCCTGGAGATTGGATTTCGATTGGCCACAGCACCCAGTGGCTTTGGTATTCTGTATATGCAAGGTGAGGTTTCTACTTCTCTTCATTTGGAAAATTAGGATTAACTTGTAAATAAATTTTGGAACATGAACAGATCATCACGCTGAAATAGATTAATTACTAGACATAATTACTTGTTGGATAAAAAGTTTGTTAATTACTAGACTTTTATTATCCAGTAAGCTAGTCAGTTGGCGAACAAGAGCACTGGTGATATCGGACTGGGGAAGACGTTTCATCTTTGGGAGGGACTCCAGCGGCATTTAAGAGAGTGAACAGGTTTTAGATATATCAGTAAGCATCAGAAACCTTTTGTTTGTTTTGAACCCAAGGCACATTTTCCTTTGCAGTTTTGTCATTTGGCAGTCGGAACAGCTTTTGCTGCATTCACTTGTTTATTCTCACTTGACAACACGATACCAAATTTTGCAGCTAGATGTGAAGATAGAAAATATGCAGTCTGGACCCTTTTCTTTTATTCGAATAAAGAGAATGCTCTATATATACTCACATATTCATGTTGAATATTTTCAATTTTCTTCTATTGTTTAAAATTTTCACCTCTTGCCAATATATATCGATGTAAGAACAGAATGCATAAATTTTGGTTTGAGGCTGAGTTACAGTTGAGCAAAGAATCCTTTATTTTCCTATAAGGTATTTGTGATTGCAAATGTGTATTTGATGGACTTGAATTGTGTTGATGACACAATGCAATTGCAACATTTTTATGCAATAATTCTGTAAAAACCCAAATCATTATAGAATGTTTTTAGGGACTAAATTGTAAATAGTGAAAAACATATGTTCAGAAAGTAACGAATTAAGATTATTTAGAGATGAGAATGATTATAAGATGTTAGGTATTATGATAATATTGAGATGTTGAGGGATCGAAGTGAAAATATATTTTTGAGTCTATTATTTCTTTGAAATAAATATTTAATTATTGAGAAGCGGGATTAATATATCAATATTGGATTCAAATTATGAACGAGACTCGAGAACACGTTGATTTTGGTAAGTCAGGTCTAGGATAAAGTAGTCCAAAGTTATCAACTTATCTAGGTTTTAAATGAATTTTCCCCTATTAAGCCCATGTTTAGTGCCCACTATTTCAGAAAAAAAAGTTTTGAAAAGTATTTTTAGGAGAATATGGTTAAAAAGTACGAAAAAATTTGGGTTTACGTGTGCAGAATATTTTATTTTATAAGTATGTGATTGAAAATAATTCTGTAGCAATTTTTTTTTTTTAGAACAATGGGTACTGAACATGGACAAGTGTTTTGACACAACAAAAAAAAAAAAGACTTCAATATATCCCAAGTCACCAAGCCACTGGCTGTGTACAATTTCCGACCATTCTTTTTGGTTTCAAGGGGTTCATCAAGATCATAGAAGGAAAATAGAAATCAAGTGGAATCTAATTTTATTTTATTTTTAATTTTCTTGCTGATTTATATCGTGTCTTTTGCAAACCAGACTTAATTGGGCAGCAAGATAAAAGCAATGTTCTATCCGATACAAACAGTTGGTTCCATCTTCAAGGTTAAGGGCCTGCTTGGGGGTTTTGGATACCCGTTTTGGGCGTTTATGAGATGTCCGATTTTGGATGATTTTTAGTAGCGATTTTAAAATAATCAAATCTAATATCCAACAATTCTGAAATATTTTTGAAAGGATAAAATTACATATGTATACCTTAGTGAAATTTTCAATTTATAACATTTTAAATGATTACTTACTAGCAATTTTTTACATATAAATTAATTTTTAATTTAAAAGTGAAATATTTACTCACAATTAAATTTTAAGTTGTAATTTTTAACTTATAAGTAAATATTGTAATTCTAAGTTAGTTTTTTACACATAAGTAACTTCTTTATATTTTATAAGTAAATTTTTGTCTTACTAGTTTTGTTTTTATTTCATAAATATTTGTTTTTATTTATAAGTAATTTTTTTAGTTATAAAGTATTTTTTGGCTTATAATTTTTTTTTTTTGTTAATGTATTATTATTTATAAGTTAATTTTGAACCATATATGTGAATTGGAAATAATTTTGGAAGAGAATTTGAGAGACCACTAAAATCCACTGATTTTGTGGTTGAGTGAGAGTGCCAAAACTATGCTGAAATCATCCAAAATCGATGTTCAAAAAATTAATTAATACTGTTTTTTCGACCTTTCGTAAATTGTGCCACCCAAAAAAAGATGAATAAAGCTGGCTCTAAAACCTAACTACAAAAAATGGACAGTACTTTTAGCTGAGAAAATGGAATATGTCCACTATGGTGTGTTGATGAGAATATATTCCATTGCATGTTTATAGTCAAGCCCCTTCACTTTAACCAATTGTGAGTCCAGTTTGAGGTAATTCTTAAGAAACACACTTCAATTGTTCTCTCTCTCTTTCTCATGGAAGAGAAACAGGAAAACAGCAATGTAATGAGTTGCATTGACACAGAGTTGGACAAGGGAACTGAAAATCCGGTCTTGACAGATACAGTAGTTTTAGAGAGTGATATAAGTGAGAGTGGCAGTAATGTTGGAGAAGGTGGTGCCGGTGGCGGCGGCAATGGTGCTTCTTCTTCATCCTGTGCATTTCGGCCACCTCCTCCGTTCTTGTTCAAGATATACGACTTGGTGGAAAATAGCCAAACAAACTCCATTGTTTCCTGGAATTCCACAGGAACTAGCTTTATTATATGGAATGCCCATTTGTTTGCTGCTAATATTCTTCCTCAATATTTCCGGCACAACAATTTCCAGAGCTTCGTATGCCAGCTTAACACATATGTAAGTACCTTCAGTTTATTGACATTTTGTCTAATTGGTTTGCTCGAAACTTCTGTTACTGCTGTTTTGAATTGAAAGTTGATGGCTGTAATATTTCTTCGGTGTGAATATTTGAAGGGCTTCAAGAAAATCAATTGGGACCAATGGGAATTCAAGAACGAGTGTTTTCGAAAGGGGAAGATGCATTTGCTGAAATATATAAAGAGAAGAAATCAATATCCTCAAAGCATGAAGAAACCTGTAAGAACAGAACAAAAAGTGGATACATCTTCACTTGATACAGAGAAGGAGCTTCGAATCTTGATGAATGATCAGGATGAACTGAAAGTAGAAATCTTGAAGTTAAAGGAAAAACAAGGAGCCGTAGAGAAAGAATTCGCCTCTGTCAAAAACGAAGCACTGAGCAATGCGCTGAAGAACCAGAAAAAGGTAGTGTTTATGGCACAGACATTTCTATCACAATTAAGAGAATTGAGCAGCGATGGAGTTGAAAATCCATCCGTATTGATTGAAAAACGAAGTACGGCAGAGCCTGTTGATGGAAAAGTAGCCCCTCTGGTAAGAACACATGGCAAGAATGTCATCGAGGAAACACCAGATACAAAGCGTATTCCTAAACAGGATACTGCTGGCATTCTGAAGTTAAATTCGGAGCATTTTGCTCCGCAGGAAAAACTGAAAATGGATGATTTGGCAAGTATTCATGCAGTGGAGGAACAGATGACCGAATTTCAGTCGAACACTTTCATTCCATTGGAGGATTTGATTGGAAGATCGTGTGATTGGGTTGAGTATTTGAGAGAGCTGCAGGAAAGTAACTCATCCGAAATCTGAGACTGAATTTTGAAACTATCGACATGTTTGGCAAGTTAAATTAGACAGAACATTAGTGAAGGAAAAGAAGTCCATATCTTGTTTGTAGCCCTTCATGGTTTTGTCTAATACAATGTGTCTAATCTGTACTCTATAATTGATTAACTTCAATGTACGCAGGAAAAGAAGACTCAAAGTCGATGTTTTCACTATGCTAGAGCTCCTTTCTCTACAGAAATAACCAAATGACTAGCAAACAATATGTTTGATTGGATTCGGCTATCTGAATTTGCTATTAGTTGAACTGTTTGCCTCTTTACTGATAGTAAGGCCAGACTGTTTCTTCACCGTCACTTGTTTGATAAGGTGGGATGTACAAGATTAACAGTACTAAAAATAAAAATAAATTCTACTATATTTTCTTCTGTACTGTCCAATTTTTATTTAATACTGCGTGCCAAGAATTTTCTGCATGCTCTCTTATTTAAGTTTGCATAATTGCATTGTTGAAGGAAACATGATGTACATGTTGGAAATGGGTCAAGTTTGACTAATAATTCGGGTGGGACTCAGTATCCGTTTTGTGCGGGTCAATGGTCAAACGCGTTCTACTCTGCGAGTAGATATTCGTGATATATTTAATTTCACAAAACCTTTTCCGGATGATTGAGA
>CAIGRB010168337.1:4878-21944 GCA_903798255.1 Fraxinus quadrangulata
GGAAATCACACCCTTACCCTATGGATACACCTACCACTACCCACATTCGCTGACATATGTCATCCTTGACTAATTGTGACCAAATATATATTCAACGTGACTAACTGTGACGTAATTTGTATTAAGTGTGACTGTCTGTAACCAAGTCAATCTCAAGTCATAATCAGTCATAATAACACAAAATTGGTTACAACGAGTCATAATCAGTCATAATTAACACAGAATTGGTCACAACCAGTCACAATAAATACATATTTGGTCACAAATGGTCACCACAAACAAATCCGCTTTCTTCGTCACACACAAATCACCCATGGCATCATCACGACGACGTTTCATGTCTTGAGCTATTCCTATCTGTGCTAGGTTATTCAGAACAGTAATGCCTGTTCCAACCCCAACAAAGGATATCAAGAAGCCAGAAGTCTGTTTTGATCAAAGCTTCAGTGATCTTGAAATCGTCTATCTCTTCTAGGTTTCCTCTTTTTCCTCCTACCACTTCATCTTCTTCCATCGACTACACCTACCTCTAGCAGCCACCTGCCACCACAAGCTCCGTTACCCGTACTTTATTCATCTACGTTGTCGATCGATCCACAACAACCAAAAACACCGTCATCTCCATCTTTCCTGACAAGTATCAACTCTTCATCTAACCTATTATCAACAACAATGTCTACTCTCCAGCCTGCAACCTCTCGACCAGCAACTCACACATCATTCAGCCACTCACACAGCCATCCACACACAAATCGCCACATCCAAGCTCAGATTATGTTCCTCTAGTTTCTGCTACCGTCGTGCCACACCGCCGTGCCAATGCTTGATGACGACGGGGAGCATTCGGTGCCGCTGCCAAATCCGCCACAATCATCGCGACCAACCACCCATCACAGATCGGGACTACCGCCACCAACACCAACGAAGCACCACCGCACCATCGCCACCATCCTACGCCGCCATCACCAGATTAGGTGTAGAGAGAGAGAGAGAGAGAGAGACGGTGTTTAGGGATTTCAAATCGGGTGTGGGTGTGGGTGGGGTGGGGTGTATATAACTTAATTTTTTGTTTTATAATATTAATTAACAATTCTATTTACCATCTGATTTTTGAATTGTAAAATTTTGTCCCCTTATTTTTTAAATGTAATCTTAAAAAGAAGAGTTTTAGTTAATTTTCTCAACAATTTATTCATAAGCCCAACCAAGGAGAATTGCAAGTGGCCCACCTTCAATAAAATCTTGTCATTTTTATCACTTTTAATCATCTTTTCGATAAAATCTTGACATTTTTATTAAAATATTGAGGCGTCAAAATTTTAGTGAAGAGATCGTAAATCTAATCTTAATTTTCACACATCTTAACGTGCAATGCTGCCAAAGAATATTTGAAAAGATCTTGTTCGAATTCTTTTCACCTGTGATGTATAACAGATTTCATGAATAGAACACAGATAAGTTATACAAGTATAAAATTTAAACATAGTAAATTCTTGTGAGAGCATTTTATGCTCAAAATCCTCCAATTAAGTATTTGATTATCAAAGACGATGGTTACATAGCTTGATTTATAGACTTTAACACTTGATTTGTAGATGAATATTTCATCCTAAGAGTTCCAAATACGGTTATTGTTCAGGCAATTAATCTAGTTGTACAAACTTTGTTTAAAGTATTAGCAAGATCTAGGTCATTAATTTCTATTGATTTCAAAAATGAACCTTGTTCCACTAACATCTCGATTGACACCTTGAATGACCGAACACACACACACACACACACACCTCAGGGATCGGGCATTATTTTATATACGCAGGACCCAGCAATATGAGGGTCGGTCACTCAATATGTGTCAACCATTTTTGGGTAAAGTAATTTTACCTTTCAAAAATTGTTTTTGAAGTGATTTGCTTAGATATTATCAATACATAATTTGTAAATCAAGTTTGTACACATAGCATGATTCTTGTTCAGGTAACTAAGAACTTCTTTGAAATCAAAGCAACTAAAGGAAAATGACTCGATCTTTTTTTGTAAATACATGGCTGATTCTAGATCGTCAAATCGTTACAAAAATACTTATCAATAATGATATTTAATCAACTACGTATGAAGCATGATCTCTTATCAAGTTTCACTTCCTCATTCCTAAGACACGTATCTTAAACCTTATTTCTTTCCTTTTTTAGCAAGTGTGTCAATTTAAACACATACAAACCCACTTATTTTCATATCTTGAAGATATAAATTGTTTACATGCACTTGAAGTTGTGCCAATAGACTTGGACCAACAAGTTTTCTCTTTTTCAAAAAATAATTATTTTTATTTAAAGATCTGGCCGACGTGGCCATATTTTAGTTGGTAAACAAACGAGACCACATAGATAGCCCACAAGGACCAGCCTAGGCTGTCCTAACTTTAAATTCAATAAGTTATTCTTCACAAAATAAATTTATTTCTTATTTTAAGATTAACCAAACATGTTCATAACTTAAAATTATACACGTGGTTGATAATAATAGAATTGCATGTCAAATCACCAAGAATTGACCATCTGAGTGGATAATTTTCCTGGCCGCCGACGGATTCGACGAGACTATATAAATCTCTTCATTGTTCGTTCGTCTCCTTCACTTTGCATTTTATACCTGTCTAAATTAGGTTGTGCCACCTCCACCATGCAATCTCTCTACCTCTCTTCACTGCCTGCCTTTGAACAACCTTTTCTTTCCCTCCTAATCTCCTGTTTTTTGCTTCTGCTTCTGCTGCAACAATGGTGTCATCAAACAGACAAACGACGCCTGCCACCGGGCTCCATGGGCTGGCCTTACATAGGCGAAACTCTAAAACTCTACACCGAACATCCTAATACCTTCTTTTTCACTAGGAGAAAACGGTATGGGGACGTATTCAAGAGCCACATATTGGGATGTCCTTGTGTGATGATTTCGAGCCCGGAAGCTGCGAAAAGTGTTCTAGTGAATCAAGCTCATCTGTTTAAGCCTACATATCCACCAAGTAAAGAGAAGATGATAGGGTCACAAGCCATATTCTTTCATCAAGGGGATTATCATTTAAAACTCAAGAAGTTGATTCAAGCATCTTTCGCTCCCTCTGTTGTTAAAGGATCGGTCTCAGCAATTGAAGAAATTGTTCTCAACTTTCTCCCCACCTGGGAAAACCATGCCTTTATTTGCACTTTACAAGAGATGAAGAAGGTACGTATCGAAATCACATGAACATTTCGTGTAAAAGTTTAAGCTCTGGAGAGACAGAAAGACGAGTTACTCGTATTCACTTAAATCTTGTGTTCACAACCCAGTTCATTTTTTGTATTAAAAGTTTAACACGTGCACAAATGGCAGTAGAACTCTTGGACAGATGTCACGTATATTCATTTCTTTCTTTATGTAGTATGCTTTCGAAGTGGCGATGATATCGGCCTTTGGGAACAACCCTGAACCAGAAATGGAAGGAATCAAACATTTGTATCAGGTCTTGGAGAAAGGTTACAATTCAATGCCTATGGATTTTCCAGGGACTCTATTCAACAAAGCAATGAAGGTACAAAGATTAGCATCTCTTCAATGGTGTGGATCTCTCGTGATTTACGCATTATACTTAGTAGCACTCAAAAGCCACCACGTCAATTTGAACAAATATCACTAGGTTTTTGTCTTCAAGTACACAGTTTGTACACGTATATCTGTTGTGTGCCATTTGAATTTTTTAATAATTTATACTTTCGGTGTTTGCTAAGTCGGTCAATTTTACTATTCCAAAAAATCTCATTTATTGTACTATCAAATCTTGTCGAATACTGTATACTAAACTTGCACATTCAAGTGCAGGCAAGGAAGCAATTGAACGAGGCCTTGAGGAGATTGATTGAGAAGAGAAGAGGAAATGGGAAATTACATAATGATGGAGGGCTGTTGGGGTTTTTAATGAGCTCTCAAGAGGAAACGTTGAATAATTTAAGTGATTCTCAAATTTCTGATAACATAATTGGTGTAATATTTGCTGCTCATGATACTACTGCAACTGTTCTAACCTGGCTGCTCAAGTACTTGCTCGATAATCCTCATGTCTTACACGCTGTCACGGTACTACAACAAATTTCACTTCTAACGATGAAATCTTTTACATTGAAAAGTCTCTAGACGACCCTTTTTAATAACTACTATGTTACAGAGTGAGCAAGAAGGAATTCAACGCAAATTAGTAGAAGAAAATCGAGGGCTTTCATGGGATGACACGAGACAAATGTATCTGACTAGCAGGGTATGTACTGATTTTTTTTTTTTTTTACCGCTTTAAATTCGAATATTCTTGAATAATCAAATGTAAAACGACCATCAGGTTATCCAAGAAACATTAAGAATAGCGAGCATTCTATCGTTTACATTCAGAGAAGCAGTTGAAGATGTTGAATTTGAAGGTTACATAATCCCTAAGGGTTGGAAGGTTCTTCCTCTATTCAGAACCATTCATCATTCTGCAGATTTCTTCCCTCAACCCGAAAAATTTGATCCTTCAAGATTTGAGGTATAGTTAAGAGGGAGTGCAACATTTACGTCTATCCTATCGTGACACAAATATAAGGTTGTCAATGTTTTGATTATCGTAAAACTGGACATATGTATGTACAATACTATTGAATCTTCCTTGGATTTAGACAATCTGGTAAAGAAATCGGAATCTTACAATTGTCAGATCCATCACGTGAACTATTTTTGTAGGCCAACACTAGAAAGAGTAGGGACTTGTATGTCGAAAGTGCATAATGATAATGTAATTTGTGTTTGTGTGATTATGCAGGTGCCACCAAGACCTCACACTTACATGCCATTTGGTAATGGACTGCATTCTTGCCCAGGCAGTGAGCTTGCTAAACTTGAGATGCTCATTTTCCTTCACCACTTCACTACCACTTATAGGTACTCTCTCTATCTCGAATGTCACTACAAGAAATTTCACTTTTATCGACAAAAATGGCCAGTAAATTTTTCAATATCGAATTCAAATCTTGATGTCGTGGTGTGGACCAGTTGTTCCTTAGGCGTTGGAAGTGGTCCTCGGATTTAAGAGGAATTTGTAAGTAGAGGAAAATTGTCCACTGATTCTTTCAACAATGGCAGTTTGGAGCTTGTAGTGAATTGGACATGTGAGGCTACCAATGAATCATACGGAAGCCACAATTAATGATTATACAATCGTTCTGATGAATATAGAAGTCAAAGTAATCAAATGATGCACCTAAAATTTATAAACCATAATACTTTCTATTAATTGGAAGATTAAATTCAATGGGCTTGTCGTGACGGCATGTTTTTTATTTCTCGACGTTGACTTGTAATAGCATTACTTCAAGCCATCATAAAATGTAAATTTGGTGTGACGATTTTGTGTATTCACAGATATTTTATACAGTAGATATCTTGTTTAAACAAATACTGATTGTCGATACTAATATTGTGTGTGATTCAGATGGAAAGTCATCGGGGACGAGGATGGTATCGAATATGACCCATTCCCCGTGCCTAATGGAGGACTGCCGATTGAAATTCGAAGAAGGAATTACAAATCGTAATATAAAAATCTCAAGCTGGTTAGTGGGGACAAAAGTGTTCCTTACTTCGTTTCTTTATCCTTCTATTATTATTATTTTCTTTTCTTCCTACATTTTGCAGAAAAGCCCTTCATTTTTTTTTTGTTTTACCTTTTTTTTTTTTTAAATACGTAACCTTTCATTTTCTTGTACGGACGTGGTATTCTTGTTACAAAATCATGTGACAAGTATACATATGAACATAAATTTGTTAATATTTTCATAAATCAAGAATCCATCTTTTTAGTCCATGCATATGTGTGTGTTGTATAAGTAAATTTGAAAGATAAAATTTGTGCGGTAAACAAATGTTGAAAGATTCTCATTAAAATATCCAAGTTCAACAAGTCAAGATACTTACTGCATTCTCATTTTATGAGTGCAATGTACAATTTCTAAGGGAAATGTGCATATGATAAAGCCACGTTTTGAGGTAGAAAAGCTCAATTTTAGTAACCAAATATTTAGTAATTCGAAAAATATCGTATGATTGCAAGTGGACAAGAATCTATGTTTGCGTTGTTCAACGAATCCACGATGCATTACATTTTTGCGACTTCAAAAAGCACAATTTTAGTAACCATATATATAGTAATTCTAAAAATAACAATGTGATTGCAACTAGGCAAGAATCTATGTGTGTTATTCAATCAATCCTCAGTGCATCACATTTTACAACTTCAAAACGATCAATTTTAGTAACCATATATTTAGTGATTCGAAAAATAATAGTGATTGTCATGTAGACAAGAATCTATGTTTATGTTGTTCAATGAATCCACGATGCATTACATTTTACGACTTCAAAAAGCACAATTTTAGTAACCATATATATAGTAATTCTAAAAATAACAGCATGATTGCAAGAATCCGTGTGTGTTATTCAATCAATCCACGATGCATTACATTTTATAAGTTCAAAAAGAACAATTTTAATAACCATATATTTAGTAATTCGAAAAATAATAGTGTGATTGCCGTGTAGACAAGAATCTATGTTTGTGTTGTTCAATGAATCCACGATGCATTACATTTTACGACTTCAAAAAGCATGATTTTAATAACCATATATTTATTAATTCAAAAAATGACAATGCTATTGCAACTAGACAAGAATCAGTGTTTGGTTATTCAATGAATCTACGATAAATAACATTTACACCTCTATTAGCCATGGTTTGATTGCCATTATTTTGAGAAAAATATATTTTGAAAAACATGTAGTTAAAAGTAAGAAAAAATTTAGATTTACATACAAAATAATTTATTACGTGAATGTGTAAATAAAAATAAATATGAGAATTAAACAATCTTGTTTTAAAGAGAGACAAACAGGAGCTAAATTTTTGTGTTCAAAGTAGTTACCGACAAGAGCGGATTCAAAAACGGACTAAAAAATTTTATAAGTCGAGATAATTAGCATGTGATTTTTAGCTAGACCAAGATAATTATTAATTAGCTTGTGATAAGACCAAAATCCATCAAGCTTCTTGCACCCCAGACGTGTTCTTGCTCACACTCTAAAATTACAGCACCTTATATTTTTTCTCTCCATTCGCCTGACTTCAAGTAATAGAGAGCTTTGCCCTGGGCTTTGCTCACCCCTTCTCAGTTCAGATCATGTCATGTGTCGCCTAAATTGGTTCAACTGAAGATTAATCTAGATTAAGCCCCAGTTTGACGTCAATCTTTTATTTCAACTCTTTTTTTTACATATTTATTTTCAACCACATATTCACACAATAAAACATTCTACATGAAATTCAAAAATTTTCCCTACTTTTTAATCATACATTCTTCAAAAATTTACTATTGAAAATGTTGAAAATCCCAAATAATAGCCATCAATGAGGGGCTAAAATCAACAATTAATTTTAACAAAACAGAGACCCATTAATTTCTATCAAAATATACTAAAATTGATTTTATCTAAACTAAACAGGAACTTAGTAGCATAACGGTCCAAAAACATTTTTAGAAATTGTAATATGTTTCATATCATAAATAACATATATTGACAACTAATTTATTTGTTCCACAATTTTATATTTTTTCAGCTATACTTCATCAAACTTAAGTGACATATTCTATGCATGTTCGGCAAAGCATTTATTAAATTATAAATTGTGAATTCTATAAAATGTGTGAATAATAAGTGAATAAAAGTAGATAAATGTTGTAGATCAAACGTAAGTGACATATTCTATGCATGTTCGGCAAAGCTTTTATTAAACTATAAATCGTGGATTTTATAAAATGTGTGAATAATAAGTGAATAAAAGTAGATAAAAGCTGTAGGCTCTACGAGATAGAATTTAACCAACTTATAAGTAATTTAAAGCTTTGCCAAACATGCATGTTATGGTCTATTCATAATAAAAATGAGCAGTTTTGTGTTTGAGCCACATTATTTTGAAAGAATGTATTCTTGAATAGTAGATTGATGGAGAATATGTGGTTGAAAATGAGTAGAAGAATGAGAATGAGAATGAGAATGAGAATGAGAATGTGAATGTGAATGTGACTCAAACATGGCGTTTTGAATTTTTAGTTTCGAGAACATTAAAAATTCTTATTGTCTTGAGTAAGACCGTACAAAAAATATTGGTGTAAATTCAATTGGCAGTCTGATGCCAACGATACCAAACTTCAGAAATCAACAACAATGTCAGTGCTGCCAAACGTAAGGGAATCCGAATAACATACACTTAACCAGCATAGAATTTCATTTATTAAGAACAAGAACCAACTTTTTCAATGCAGGGGATCTCCCAAATAAGAGAAAAGTCCAACAACCATCAAATAGGAGAATTTCTTATAGTAAACCGCAAGAGAACAAGACTAAATTATATGCTAGATGCTTAATGAACAGCAGAATTCTAGATAGGATTGAATTAAGCCCTTTAAATTCCAGAAAAGCTATGGTATAATGAGGTTTAGTGGTTTAATATCACATATGACGCTATGGGAAGAAAATGATGTCCAAGGTTTTCTATGAAGGTTTCCGACATCTGTTGACGCAATCTAAGATTCTTTGTAAAATTGGGTTAAATAAGATTTGATTTCTACATGATTTACTTCTGAAATTTAATTTAGATTATAACGGTTTAGATGTGATGTTAGATTACAACTGGAATTGATTAAGAAATGTTTAGAAAGGAAAATTACTGAAAATGATGCTAGGTGTATCTCAATAAAATAAGGTTGAGAACACCAGATTAGGGTCAATTTTTTGGGGAACAAGTCACAGTTTTTGTTTCATTCAAAAGACTGGCAAATTCTTACCTTGCACTTGCCTTTCTTAGATTTGTCTTCCATATTTCCTCCAACTCTGGCTAGAAAACCACCCCTTGAACAAGCCTTTTCTGCCTTTTTTCTCTTCTTCAACTCTAGTACTGATTCAAGAGTTCTATTGTCAAAGAATTCATCAAGCGCAGTCTGCTTCAGTAAGCTAAGGTCTTCTTCATTTCCTTGTGGTCATGAGTATGTTTTTTCATAACAATGGCTGAGGATCTACAATCAATATTACGGTTTTGTACATGTTTAAGAAGAATTTTTAAGTTATTAGAACGTTTGGTAATAGACAGCAGTGGACCAAGCTTATTATCTATCAATAAGTCGAAATATTGTTACGATTTTATCTAGTTAGTGGTATGTAAATTTCTGTAAGATGGTGATAAACATGTTCGTATAAGGTTTGGAATGTTTCGAGATGGTTAGAGACTTGATACATAAAGAAGAAAACAGACACTATGTGGCTTAGAGGAATGGATAAGAGGTTATATATATCAAATTAAATGTGAGACAAAAATCTTCTTCAGTTGAGTGATTAAATTGCATATTTAGCTCGTTATATTGATGTGATTAAATTTGTAGTGATTTGATAAGGTTAAGGTGTGATTAAATTTGTAAAGCCGCAATGATTACTACAATTAATCCCTAAATAAGCATGGATTTATACATTTGACTTCGAGTGTATGGACCCATGCATGGAGGTGAAGATGATAAGAGTGCATGTGAACGCTCTTTGTGTGGGTTCTTTCATTGTGATCTCATCTGAATGGATGTGATAGTTCACACCTCACTGTGGTTTAATTATTTGTAGTAGTTTTTACTGTTGATGCTAGGAGACAAGAAGATTGGATTACAGTACAGAAAAAGCTATGTGCAGAATGCATGTTCAAGCACTTCGAACATATTGAACAGACTTTATTGACAGAATGGAATCCTTCAAGTTGAAGCTTTTACACCTGGGCTAATGACAGAAGGAGGGAAGGGCAAATGGAACTATAACAGCAACAGCACAACTCACTGCAACTCATATGCCCCTTTACTACTTTCTGGATCTCATTCTAATATTAAGTACCAGTTCATTGGCAACACATTAGCACATTATTTTCACATGCCCCTCCCCTGTTTTCAGGATAAAAAAAGTTACTTTCCTTCTAGACCACCTTATCATCAAACTTGGATCATTCCAGAACAACACCCACTAAAGCAAGACTAATCTTAGTGACCTTTTTAGAAGCTTCTCCAATAAATTAGACGAGTATAACAAGTAACGGAAGAGGGGACACTTTTTTAGGATAACTATTTCAAGAAATGAGAACATAATAGGAAGAAAATATATATTTACAACAAAAATGATAAAGAGGGAAAAATGGTGAACATGTCACATAATTTGAAGAAAAAGACACGTAGAAACATTACCAGACCTACATGTCTAGAATGTTAAGGCAATAAAATTTGTTTCTTGCCAGAAAATATGTATCAACCTTTTATCAAAAAACTGCATTATGTGCTCAACAGTGACCATAACATAATGCAATTTAAGGTCGCATGAATACACAAACATTTATAATCAAAATAAATGGTAATGATGAAATGGAAATTAAACCAGTTAACACAAAAGCTGAAGATAATTTTTTGTTTCTTTCTTGCAAATTGAAAAATTCTTCATAGCTGACTACTGTTTAAATTAAAAAACAAAAGGAAGGAACTTGTACCTAACCTTATCCATGTACTCAGTATACCTCTCTCCAAAAGTCTCTAGCATCAAGGCCTCCTCTAATTTTGCCTTTTGCCCATAGTACATAACACAAACCGCAATGATAAACAGTGCACTCATTGGTGCTCTGAGTGCAATGAAGTATGTAACAAACAGGAGCATCGTTGATGCATAAATTGGGTGGCGAACAAACCTGAATGGCCCAAACTGGACAACAGCCGTGGGCACAACCACCTTCTCAGAATACTTGGCCAAATACAAGGTGGAGTGATACTGCATGAACACGGTCAACATGATCAAAAGCCAAATACCCACATTGTTCCACCCACCAGGAATTAGATGCAGTTCTGTCCCTTCACGTGCTGCCAGCCAATGTCCAGCCATCACTCCCATGCAAAACAGAAGCTTTTGCCAATTGGGCAGACTAATGTCCCACTTTGTATTGTGCTTCCTAGGATAATAATCACCATATAACCGCTTTCGGACACTCGCATTGAGGAAAAAGAAATAATGGTACACAAAAAAGAACACAAAGGGCCATCCTTCCAGAAAGCCATTAAAATGCGCAGGCGGGACTAATGTTAGCCAAGTGAAAGCTGAGGTAACGATGGCAAGTTGCTCTAGTACACTGGCTTCACCCCTTAATTGCTTGTTAAGGCTATAAAGACCAAAAATCGCAAGACCAATTGCTACTAACCATGGCCAAAACAACCACGTCCAGCTAAAATACATCCAGAAAAATGGGTTGAATAGTAAATTCAGACTCCATTTTGAAGCTGCAATTGCAATAGAGAATATCAAACACCACTTGCAAATGCCAACCGGGGTAAACTGCAAAAGGGTTGATTTCAAAGACACAAAATTGAAATTTCTGAGACTTTCCAGCAAGGGGTTCTGTGAGTCAGCACCCGTTGCATCAGAACTCGAATACGTGCATCTGAGCAGGTGGAAATGATTAGTAACTCCAGAATTTGCAGCAGATAACGGTGATGGAAAACATGACTGTAAACGAAGTGAATTGTCACAACTCTTCCGTGATAACCCAAGTCGGTTGCCGGACTTGGACGCAAGTAACACAGAGCAATTTAAAGGGGTTCTGATAAGCTTAAGATTGTTCTGGGCAAGGGATTTTTTAACAGATAAATTTTTGTCTTCGAATTGTTTGTTGAAAGGTCTGAATGAGGTTAAACAGTGTTTGGGCGAGAATGTAAACCCACAAGATGTGACTTTTGAGCATACCAAAGAAATAGCTGCTTCCATGGTGTATTAGTTGGTGTTCACGGTGAGAGCCGAGCAATGTGGGCGCTTACTTGTACATGAAAATCCGATCAGCAAACTGAATGGGTTTCTCTACGAATGTGAAAAGTGAAACTCCAATCAACTGTTAATGGCCATCTCGAATTCGAGCAAAACAAATCGCTGGCCTAAAATATTCATGTCTTATCTGTATACAGGGGCAACTTTGCAGGATGAATAAACCCTAAACTGCCAATTTGATTCGGTGAAGAAGCAGCTAAAATCGAATACGAAAATTGCAGTCGCAGTCCTGGATCTTTTCACACTTTTGTAGCTCCATCCTTCACTTTTTGTTTGCTCGGTTTGGTATGGATTAAAAGTTTGCAAAAAATTTAAGTCAAAATCGATAATTAATTTCAACCACATATTTTATAAGATATGCAACTTTTAATAATATATTTTATTAATTTTTATCAAAATATATTAAAATTTTGATCCTTAACTACACCAAGTACCATTGAGATGGCAAAAAGTCCACACTGCTCCAAATGCGAATTTCATGGCTAGTCAAGAATGTATGGTTGAAAGAAAGAAATAAAAAAATATATTTTGAAATTAATGTAGCACAATAAATTTTAAAAAAATAAATGCCAAATAGAAATAAAATAATTTGTATCTATCTGAACTCCTATCGCCACCAATCCGTAGCCATATTCCCAACCATCCTATTGCCCCAGGCCCCCACCGTGCAAGCCAACAACCACCATGGCAACCCAATTTCAAGAAAAACGAAAAAATGTAAATAGATAATCATCTTAGATTATATAGTTCAATACATAGCATAAGTTATTTGATCTTACTTATTTTTTCTCTACACAAGTGTTGTGTTCATCAATAAAAGTATGAATTTTTGAAACATGTACTTGATCGATATATCATATAAATTAATAATGTGTACAAAATGTTCAAATCGAAACCTAGAGTGACACAATACTCGTCCGTGGAAATGCTTCTTCTTGTTTGAATGTGTGAGAAAAATAGAAGATATAGTGACTTTTTCATAATTTAAGGGGGCATTTGTAAAATACCCTAAATTTTTGATATGCAGGAATTATAGAAGTAATGATGGATAACACTTATCTGCGGTCACTGAGTTTTGGGTCCATCGCTGTCAGTTTGTGTTAGAAAACTTTTGATAAAAATTAAAAGTACATTTTGATAAAAGTTAACGAAATATTTAATTTAAAAATTGATAAAAGTTAACGAAATATTTAATTTAAAAATTGATAAAAATTAATAATTATATGAAATATGGGATTAAAATTTAAATTTATACTTTGTTTGATCTTTTATTTTTTTTTTTTCAAAATACATTGTTTTCCCTTCTTCTCAAATCACATATTTTTTAATAAAATAATATTACACGCATCTCAAAAATTTTTATTTCATTTTTAACTACACATTCTCCATTAATCTATTATTCTAAAATGAATTTTAAGATTGTGTTGGTGTACATTTTTTAGGAGAGAATGTATTTTTTGTGATGTGATGGTGAATATATGATTGAAAAAGAAGAAAAGGTTATTGATGTGATAGAAAATATTATTTTATTAAAAAATGTGTGATTAAAAATGAGTAGAAGAATGAAAATGAGAACGTGACTCAAACAGTGACCAAACAAAAAATGGGGCTCAAAATTATAAATTTTAGCAAAATTAAAATATAGCCCCTATTTGATGGAGATTAAAATCAGACTTTCAATATATTTTAATAAAAAATGATAAAATATGTTGTTGAAAAAATTGTAAAATGCATTAAATATATTATTAAAATTAATTATCAATTTTGATTTAAATAAAAAGTGTAAATTTTAATTCGCACCGAAATGGACATTAACCTCTGTTTGACACACGTTCTTTCAAAATTCATTTTCAACCACACATTTTTCAATAAAATAATATTTTTCATCACATCAATGATTTTTTCTTAATTTTAACCACATATTTTTCATATATCAATATTTAAAATATATTATTTACTCAATAATATCCAACAAACAGGCTTCGAATTATAAATTTTTAGCAAAGTTCTATTTTACCCTTAGATTCACCCACTTTTTCGACGGGCTAACAGAGCATGTCTTGTTCTCCAAGGTGCAAAGGTCGACTCATTATAATACCGAACACAACTTTTTCAAGTAGTCTTTGCCCAATTGGAACACAATCCCTCCCAAGATTCCTTCCATTTTTTTTCCTCCTTCTCTGCAATTGATTTATTTGCTCTTTTTATCCAATTCATTTTCAGCATTAGATCGATTAATCATCATTTTAGTTTAAATAATTCTTCACAGTAATTCCAAGAATGATATTTTCAACAATCATTCGTTCATTATCTCGGTCTTCGCGTTCCAGTGTAAGATGCCATCTTTATCTCATTTCTCTGTTAATGTATGTAACGAAGAATTTGCTATTGGTTAATCTGATTTTTTTCTTTCATGTATTTGGTTTTGGATTGTGCAGAATGTGATAAATGGATTTAATAGCGGAAAGGCCTTGTTAAGGAATCAGGAATTTTTCGGAGCTCCGTGTGTAAATAACTTTAAGAAAATCGATCAATTTGATGGAAAGATAGGGTTTTTGAGGGGTTATTCTGCTGCAATAGGGGTCAATAAAGGGTCATTTTCTAATAATCATTTACCAGATTTGAATTATATTGTTGCAAACGCCAGACTCCGTAGATATTTCTCGAGTGAAGCTCCCAAGAAGAAAAGTAAGGGTATTCCTTTTTTGTTTCTTACATCTTTTTCCCCTAGAAAATGTGGGTGCTAAAGGTTGAACCTTTTTTATATGTTGGTGCATTTTTATTGACAGATTATGAGAACTTTTACCCCAAAGAGAAGAAGGAAATTCCGAAACAAAGGGAACAGAAATCTGAGTCCAAAGGTTGGCGATTCTCTTCTCTCTCATTTCGTATTTTATTAATTCTAATAGAATTAAATAGTCTGTGCAAAGGGTAAACATTTTTAGTGAAGCGTTATTGTTATGCTGAGATTGCTTTACTCTTATGATTAGAGCTCCTTAAGGACGACGCGAGACATGTCCCAACCACATAATTGTGCAACCTTTAGACTAGTTTATTCTCAATTGGTATCATGTCTCTCGTTGATGTATTTTGTCATTTATTATCTTTTCTATTCTAGCATGACTGCACATCCATCTTAATATCCTGGTTTTCACTTCTCAGTGCATTACACTAATTCACTTTTGTCCTTTAAGAGACCAACAAGAAGTGATGTAAAGTATAACAAGTATAGTGAATGTCTTATAGAACAAATCTTTTAACTATATTTAGATCTTCCTATCATATAGAATTTCAGCAGACATATCTCCATCTAAAGAACTACTATTTGGGACATAATGACCCATGAGATGGATTTCAACTGTTCAACACTATCTTAATTTCTATTAGCACTAAAGTAACGTTGTACATAGTCCATCTTAGTTCTACTTAAAATTAAAACCTTTATATTGTAAAGTATTTTTCTAAAGTTTTAACCTACTATTTTACCCTCTTGTAGTCTCGTATAGTAAAACTATGCTGTCAATAAATTACATATACCAAGAAGTTTAATCTTCAATATTTCTTACAATCTCATTTATGATTAGATTAGAATTATAAACTTAAAGCAGATCCTTGATGCTGCCTTGATACGAGCTTACACCATGAAATTCTAATGCTACCACCACTCCATCTTACACTCATGACTGCTCCATTGCACACATCCTTAATGAATATTTATATATCTAATAATATTTCTTTTTCTAACACCCACCATAGAACTTCTCTAGAGTCTACACCACCTATCATATGTTTATCCCCCCCCTCCCCCCCTTTTTTTTGTTAAACGTTAAAAACCATGTGCAGAATCCTGTTTCTTTTCTCCATCTCTCTCCATCAATCTCCTGAGGAGACATGCCTTCTGTAGTAGATTTCAGTGGCATAATGTCACATTAATTCTCTGATACCTACACAATCAAAACACTTGAAATAGTTAGTACATATTATGGTCGTTAATTCATCAAATCTCAAGTAATTAATGTTGCAGAAATTCATCGAGCAAATCTTGTTCAAGTTTTTTTTCCCAATTATTAGACAGTTTGGTGCAGCCTGCTGATCAGTAATTGATTTTTAAAGTAACCGCGTCTTGTTGGAAAGTGGGTGTGATTTACGATTTGCATTATCTAGAAAGTGTTGTTAGATGTTGACTCATGAACGTTTCTTGTCTTACATTTTGGTTTTACAGTTCCACTCAGGCATCACAATGTTATTAAAGTTTAGGCTTGATTTACCGTTATACTATAACAAATGAAGATTAAAAACTTAACTATTGCAAGGTTCATTGTTATGCGTGTAGATGGCCTCAAAGTTCTATGAAAGACATTGTGTTTGCTTAATTTTGTATTTTTCTCCTAATTCTATTTCTTCAATCTCAGAGGAAGCAAATTCAAATGATCGTAGCAATTTTTCGGAAACTTTTATGAAGAATTTGCAAAACATCATTGCTCCATTCCTGGTCATTGGGTTTATCTTTTCAGCAATTTCATCTACTGGGGTACTTCTCTTTGTCCATTTGTGTGTGCCTTTATGCATGTTTCTGAACAAGTTTTAGTTAATTTATTTAATGTTCTTGGCAGACTTCCTAAGTCTCACGAATTCATATTATTAGTTGTCTGTTTGAGGACAAAATGTCTTAAGATGAGTGCAACATAAATGAGTATGTTAAGATGGATGTACGGTTATGTAAGAATGAAATTATAAGAAATGGTATATACGCTCGTTAACAAGCAGATGTGTTATAGATTGAGGATAAATATAGTGTAGGGTGAACTTAGGTGGTTGGGACATGTCTTGTGAAAGTTGAAGCTCCCCTAAGGTCAGTGCTATCTCATTAGAAGATGTTAGAAGAGGGACGGGTGGAGCAAAATTAATATGGCTTGTTGTGGTTGCTAAGGAACTATTTATTTTGGATCTTTCACTAGATGTAGCAATAAAACAAATGAAGTGGCAAAAAATTATTCATGGCAACTGCAAATTATTGCGACATCCCTTTTAACTTCTTGTTGTCCCTGCCTTGTGATTGAAAATCTCATCTGCTTGAGATGGGACAAACAATTTGTTTTCCGCTACAGGCTTGTCTACTGTCACCCTGT
>CAIGRB010168337.1:22568-56343 GCA_903798255.1 Fraxinus quadrangulata
TTTAAAAAAAAAAAATTGAATAGTAATTGATGGAAGATTATGTGGTTAAAAAGTAAGAAAATTTTTTGAGTTTATGTGTAATATTATTTTATTGGTAGAATGTGTGGTTGAAATGAAGAATGAGAAATAGAATGAGAAAAAAATGGGTTTCAAACAGGGGCTTAATATGGCTTGTTATAATAGTTATTTTAGATCTTTCAACAGATGTAGCAGTAAAATAAAAGAAGCAACGAAACTGATTCATGTAAGCAACTCCAAATTTATTTCGATAACAATTTAGTTTTTAGTTGTCCAAGTCCTGTGCTTCTAAATGAAAATCTCATCTGCTTGAGACGGGTCAAGCAATTTCTTTTCCCCTTCAGGCTTGTCTATTGTCCTGTTGTTGAATGTTGTCCAGCCATCTGTTTTGTATTTGCCACATCCATGGCAATTTTTCCATGCCGTCTTGTTGATCTTAGCTTTAGGTTAGTAACCTCTAACGTTCTTCTTTCTATGGCTAATGTTCCCAATATTCTTCATTATCACTTCCGTATTCTTTATTCGAAAAATCATCCAGGCTACAGGTACCTAGTTTGTCGTTCTTCATCAATGTTGTAGTAAGACACTTGTTATAGTGTGTCTTCTCTTTTACTTGTTGGTTTTCCTCTATAGTTTCATCTCAAACATATCAATCTGTTCGATTCTACACTGAAACTTTAAAATATTTCTTGTTCATTGTTTTCGGTTCCATGCCTGACTCTGCCTTAAGTTGCATTCTAATGTATAACTGAGCTAACAAATCAATATAGTCACTATTCAGTTTCCTATATCCATTACCTATTTCTCATATTAATTTGTTAAGCCTTTGAGGCTCGCTGCCCAACCACTGAGGGATTTTGGAAGAATGAATCATGCAACCTTGCCCACTCGCAGTGAGGCTAAAGCTTTGAGAAACACTCAGTGAATTTCGTACACCTGCTGTATTCATGCGATCCTAAATTCAGACAGGGGAAAAAGCACGATAATAAATCGTGTTTGTATTATAATGGTAAGGTCAAGACTTCACAAAAAGACCAATAAGCAAGACTCTATGTAGCGAAAGTGGATGAATCTGATATTCTGAACTTGCTTTTCTTTCAATTAATTCTTGTGAATCATTCCAGAACCAAATCTCTTGCTGAATAGAACTTTCACTTTCAAAGACTGTATAAAAAAAATATGCATAGATTGACATGAGCTAATAATGCACGCTGAAAGGTTTAAAATATTCAAAATTACTGTAAAAAAGAAGCTCAAATGGTTATGGTAATTTCTTGAATGTGTACTATAGTTACCTAAATTTTGTGACTTGAGGGGTTCAGGTAGCTTAGCTTTTACCAGAACGGAGAAATCATGGTATTATACCTAATTGCTCTTGTCAATCATTAGACTTTAGCACCCTCCGTTACGAAAACTTATTGCCATTTTAATTTTCTATGCAGGCTTTAAGCTGCTTGTTAGTTTTTGTAAATTCTGTGAATTTTTTAACTGTTTGATCCCTGGAGATTATCTCATTTGTTATATTATATCAGGAAGTATATATAGGAAACAGAAAAGGAAGATAGATAATCCCATGGTAAGTATAGGATAGTTGCATATCGTTGATACACGTGAGAATTTTTTTAGTTTGTAATTAATATTAGTGTGTATTACTGCTGTCTTTAGTTTATTGCAATTGACTTTTGTAATTGAGTCTTCTTAACTTTATTTTTGTCCTTTTATGGTAATTGTTAAATATCACCGCTGCAGATTAGTTTTCAAGAGTTCAAGAACAAGCTTCTCGAACCAGGTTTAGTAGATCATATAGTGGTTTCTAATAAATCAGTTGCCAAAGTATATGTAAGAAGCTCACCACGGAACCAAAGTAGCCATGATGCCACCGAAGTCTCAGAGATTGAAGGGCCAATTAATGGTACCACTTCCAGAGAGAACACAAGCCAGTATAAGTATTATTTTAATATTGGAAGTGTTGATTCTTTTGAAGAAAAATTGGAGGAATCCCAGGAAGCATTGGGGATAGATCCCCATGATTATGTTCCTGTTACCTATGTTTCTGAAATGGTTTGGTTCCAAGAATTGATGAGATTTGCCCCTACAATATTGTTGTTGGGATCACTTTTCTACATGGGGCGGAGAATGCAAGGTGGACTAGGTGTTGGAGGTACTGGTGGAAAGGGTGGGCGTGGTATATTTAACATTGGAAAAGCGCATGTTACAAAGGTGGATAAGAATTCGAAAAACAAGGTCAGTATTTCACATTGTTTTGGCATTAAAATTGATGCCACTGATTTTCCTTGGAATTGCTTAATACTTTTCCGTAGACCTCTGGACCAACTGTTGTTAGAATAAATATCTTAGATTTTTTATTTGGCCTTCTCTTTTATCTAGGTTTATTTCAAAGATGTTGCTGGCTGTGATGAAGCAAAGCAAGAAATCATGGAGTTCGTTCACTTCTTAAAGAATCCTAAGAAATATGAGGAGCTTGGAGCAAAAATTCCAAAAGGTGCTCTTTTGGTGGGGCCTCCAGGGACGGGTAAAACTCTTCTGGCAAAAGCAACAGCTGGTGAATCTGGTGTTCCTTTTCTGTCTATATCTGGTTCTGATTTCATGGAGATGTTTGTTGGTGTTGGGCCTTCAAGAGTTAGAAACTTGTTTCAGGAGGCTAGGCAGTGCTCACCTAGCATCATATTCATTGATGAGATTGACGCAATTGGTCGAGCCAGGGGACGTGGGGGTTTATCTGGTTCTAATGATGAGCGGGAAAGCACTCTTAACCAGTTGCTTGTAGAAATGGATGGATTTGGAACCACATCAGGAGTTGTTGTTCTTGCTGGCACAAATAGACCGGATATTTTAGACAAAGCCTTGTTGAGACCTGGTCGATTTGACCGTCAGATAAGCATAGATAAACCCGATATCAAAGGGCGTGATCAGATATTTCAGATCTATTTGAAGAAGATCAAACTTGATCATGAACCATCATATTATTCTCAGAGACTTGCAGCCCTCACTCCTGGATTTGCTGGGGCAGATATTGCAAATGTTTGTAATGAAGCTGCTTTAATTGCTGCTAGGGTCGAGGAAACACAGGTGAAAATGGAACACTTTGATGCAGCTATAGACAGGATCATTGGTGGTCTCGAGAAGAAAAACAAGGTACTTCATTCCTGAATTGGGTTATAGGGGCATTGGATAAAATGCTCCTGTATCTACCTACTACTTTCCAGGCGAATGATTAGTTAAAAATTATTGCAAGTATTTTTTTCGAATTATTGCAAAATGCTTTCTCTTTGATGAAGTTCAAATCTATGTTTAATTGTATAATTTCCGTGTTTTCATTAGATAGCCTAAGCTATTAGATGACTGAATAACAATATAGAAGAAGAGTTTCTGATTACTGTTACACTATTACTTAGAAGCCTTAGAACTAAGTAGATAAATAGACAAGTCAGCGAGCTCCTTCTTCTTTCAATGAAATGTCATTTCCTTATAAGTAGCCATTAGGCCCATTACACAATGTAATTCGCTGATAACATATAGAGCCTCAATTCTGGTGATATTATTATGTAAAAGTACATGTGGGAAGTTCCAACCTTCATCGAAGACTTCTAAGTTAGATGACAGAGGTAGTTTTAGAATAGAAAATAAAGTGAGGCCATTCTAAATAAGGCCCTTCTCCATTTCCTCTCTCCAATTTGGTCCTTAAAACATATTCCTCAAGAATATCTACAAATGCACGATTTATATGCGAATTTGACGGTTTCCTCATCTTTTTTTCTCTTGCCTTTTCAAAGGAAGTTGTTTTCCTCAATTTAGTTGCAATATGTATCTGTGCACATGTACTTACAGAAACATCTATACATTTCTCTTTCTGCACGTGACTAGATTAAGATATGGACTTGAAATATCCTTAGTCGTCTTGCATTGACACATCTTGTAGTTCAAATTACTGTAACTCCCTATGTTGCTGAACAGGTAATAAGCAAACTTGAACGCCGAACTGTAGCCTATCATGAATCAGGTCATGCTGTTGCTGGATGGTTTCTGGAGCATGCAGAACCCTTGTTGAAGGTGACGATTGTTCCTCGTGGCACTGCAGCCCTTGGCTTTGCGCAATATGTACCTAATGAGAACCTTCTCATGACGAAGGAGCAGCTTTTGGATATGACATGCATGACCCTTGGTGGACGTGCTGCTGAACAGGTCACTACATTATTTTCTTGATTTTGTTACGTAGATGTATCAAGATGGTTAATTACCATATAACTCTTTGGCCTCAATATTTTCATGATTTCTACGTACTTCTTATCTATACCCAAATTCATCCCCCCCACAGAAAACTTGCCTAATTTTTTAATTGATACAAATTGAACTTGATAGAACTAGAAGTAAACATCTTTGTCGCCACAATTATGACCAATTCACTTTGAGGTTGGCTTTTTCTTCGATGTCTAGGTTTTATTGGGGAAGATTTCAACTGGAGCCCAGAACGACTTGGAGAAAGTGACAAAAATAACATACGCTCAAGTTGCAGTGTACGGTTTCAGTGAGAAGGTAGGTCTGCTCTCTTATCCTCAGAGGGAGGATGGGCTTGAAATGAGCAAACCTTACAGCAGCAAGACAGCGAATCTTATTGACACTGAAGTACGAGAATGGGTTACCAAGGCATATAAACGCACAGTGGAATTGATAGAAGAACGCAAAGAGCAAGTGGCTCAGATTGCTGAGCTGCTGCTGGATAAGGAAACTCTCCACCAAGATGACTTGGTCCAAGTACTGGGTGAACGGCCTTTCAAATCAAGTGAGATGACGAATTATGATAGATATAAGAAAGGATTTGAAGAGGAAGTGGAAAAAAGTGCAGACAGTGTGGAGGAGACAACAACAGAGGATGATGGATCTTCACCTCTTGTGCCTGAGGTAGTTCCCACGTAATATACTGGATGGTTTATTTCGGTTTTAAATGGAAAACCCGACTTCTTTTCCTCCAGCTGAGCTGTACAATCGGATACTGATGGTTAACTGAAATCTTTCTTCAAAAGATATATACAGGAGAGCAAATGTCTTTTTAACTGCTATACTCCAGAAATTTGCTAGGATTGTTCTTGAATAATGTTTTCAGTAGGCCTTTTAATGTAACTGTGGATGACGACATCTAGACATTACGTTTTCATTATACGATATTACTGTTACAATGTGTAAGGATTACCGATAAAATCAAGATTGACGACATGTATATTGACTGTGGTTGATACTGTTCTTGGTTTTATATATGCATTCACTTTATTTTGGTTGACGAACTCTCGCGTTGATTTTTTTTTTCCTGGAATAGCTAAGAAGATCGATCTCAAGCCTAATGGAACTTGAGTTCATTATCAAAATTCTTACATATTAAAGATTGACATTATAACTTGGAACTTGAGTTCATTATCAAAATTCTTACATATTAAAGATTGACATTATAACTTGACAAAACCTTAGCGTTTGAGGTAATTCTTGTAGTAGATGCTTGAATGAATACTCTCAATAAGAAGTATGCACTTTTAAGGTGTTTCTTACCAGAGTTTTGAAAATCGGTTGGAATGTCTATTCGAAAAGGATAACAGGGTAATTAGAAGATTGAAAATACAATTTTGAGGGTTATTGGCCGGTTCTTAGCTCGCTTTAAAGATTTCATTTTTGTCGATTGTTACTTCCAGTCGAACTAATTTTTGGATTAATTCTCGAATTTTTAGTTCAACTAATTAATCTGATTCGACTTTTAAAACGTTATTTTTAGATAGATACCATAAGACTCTCTTGAAGTATCTAACTCTTGTAAAGACACGCCTTACAAAAAATTATAGAAAACGACGCTCTTTGTCACAAAGACGAGGAATATCTATATAATAATTGGATACCTCGAGGACTATATCTTACTTTAATGACACTTTCCTCGAAATACTGAATTATGTATGATCTTTAATCGTCGTGAAAGTTTTACCATTGCAATTTATAAATTGTCTTAATTACGATTTAGATTGTCAAAGGAGGTGATCTGCTTTTACACGTGAAAGTTAGGTGTTCTGAAAGTAACAAAGTGCATTTGTAAGCAATTAATTCAAATCAATTTTTTTTTTATTAATTATTTAATCTTAGAATGTGAATAGTATTAAACAGAGATAGTAAATGAGGGTTGGCGCGGGCGCATGTGTTGACCTAATATTACGCGGCAAATCTTGTTTAAAATTCTAGAAGCCGTCAAAAACAAATAATGTGATGGCCAAGTTAATAAAAATATATATTTTTTTATGTCACATAAATCGGTATTAAATATAAAAAAAGACTTTGAGTCCCTACTTAGTTTGGATAAAATTTAGATTTTTAACAAATTTTGATAAGATTGATAAAAATTATAGATCTTTTGAAACATGTTGAAAATGAATTTTAAGAAATAAGAGCCGCACATGGACTGAATATCATCACTCGTAATTTAATGTTCATTCGAGTAGGGAGTGGCAATTGCACAAGATTACCTTAAACTATACAGTCCAATCTGAAAATGCTCAAAGCATGCCGAATAGAGTTAGTCTTCTATGTTTACGAGTTGTGAAGGGCTCAGGATGTAGGCCCATTGGCTTGTTGGCCCTAAAGGCTCGTCCATAGGGACGATACTAAGCCTAATATATATTAATGTCTATATATAGTTGGTACTTATCTTATGTTGAGTATTAGTAATATGACATATTAATTCATTGGTAAATAAATTTATGATGGGCATACAGGTCAATGGGTTTGACCTTATAATTATAAGGTCGATGGGCTAGATATAGTCACCGTCGTGTCGACATCTTGATACCCTTAAAAGTTACATCTGAATTCTCACCTACTTAACGATCAATTATTAGAATAAATTACATTTATAGCGGTTATAAAATGTAAAGTTCACAATATTACATGATGTCGGTACTCAACTTTTTTCTAGGACGGTGAGATTTTTGAATTCTAGATAAGTCATGGATAATTTAGCCCCAATTAAGTTTTGATTAAAAAAATATTATTTTTTAAGTAGATTTTGATTAAAAAACGATGGAATGCATGGTTGAAAAATTAATGAAAATTGTGAGGCACATGAAATGTGTGGTTAAAAATAAATGTGTAGTTAAATTTTTTTGAATCCTATAAAATTTGTGATTCAAATTAATGGTTGACTTTGACTTCAATTAAAATTTAATTTTTTTATAACTAGCAAACATAAGCTAAATCTTTTAATTCTTCTTAGTTCATAATAACACTATCATCTATTATCTACAATATATAAACAGCGAAGATGTATGAGAAACATTCATTGGACGACTTTTATCTTAATGGGATAGTGGTTAAAAATTTAAATAGTATGTATTAAAAATTAGGGTTTTTCCATTTGTACAAAAAATGGGTGATAGGCGTCGACAGCTTCTCCCATGCGTGTGGGCCCCACGTGAATAAAAAATTCCAAAAAAAGTGGACCCTCCCCCCAGTGTGAGTGTTCGATCAAGTTGCATGTCAACTATTTTCAATAAGTGTAGTATGCTTCTAAAAATTAAACTAAAAATAATAGAATACATATAAGTAATAGAATATAGAGTATTAAATTGAGAAAATTTGAAAGTTTTCCTTATACTAGTAAAAAAAAAAAATATTTTAGTATGAAACAAAGATTTTGGGATCGTCAAAAGAAAAAAAAATGGAAATTCTTTTAACATGCAAAAGTATCGCTAAAGAAAAAAATCCTCCATGAGTTTCTCGAAAACTCTCTCTGGAGTTCAGCACATGAACTATTTCAAGCTTGATATGACTTGTTTTCGGTAGTACATGACCAACAATTAGGGCTGTTAATGTATCGAATATGAACCGAATTTGCTTATATTCGATCTGATAAGAATAATTATCAGATTCGATCCGATAATCCAACGGATATTTGATTGTTAAATTTGTATCCGATTCGCTATATTATCGTATATTCGATCTTATCAACCTATCCAAAATTAAAGAAAATAGGAAAATAAAATCAATGTGGGAATTAGGTTCTTTTTTTTCCTTAATTTTTTCAATTCTTAAACGGGTTTAATAATTATAATTTTTTTCAACTTTTTAACTTTTACGAATTGGACTAAAAGACAAAAAATTGTTTACCCATTTATTGACTCACTTATTTATAAAGAATATCTCCAAACATTTTGTTATAAACTTTCGATGTGAGATAATAAATCATTTGGTGTGATTGTAGTACATTGTACATTTGGTTTGGCTACAGTGTACTGTACATTTGTTTGAATGTAATGTATTCTATTATTATACAAATAGTTATTTATAATTTATTAAATTAATCATTTTTCCTATCTTTTACTAATTAATAAAAATTTAAAACTCTTCAAACATTTCAATTAGCACTATTGAATTACATCTTATTTATCAAATATATTTATTTTGTTAAGCTCTTAAAGTTGCATTTGATACTATAATTGGTATGTATTAAATAATTTTTAGATTAGTTAAAAACTTAAAGTAATATTAAAATAAGAAAATATCAATTTATTTATTTTATGCCTAGACTCGCCTAACCGATAACTTTCACTTCTCGCAACGCATTACATTTTTTTTGAATATTGTATACACGTGGATTGACTTTCTTATTTATTATTATTATTTTTATATTTTGAATTTGAATTTGATGATTTTTTATTTTCTCATTTATTTACTTTGTGGCAAATAACATGCCATAAAAATATTTTATCGACTCAACTATTTATAACAAATTGAATTGGATTGACTTATATTCATATTTGACCTATTTAGTTAAACGGATAATCGAATTCGTGTCTTGATCGAATTATCGGACTGAGACCATAAATCAATCTTCCATTAATTTCATCGAATTCAAATGAAAATTCAATTAATTGACCGTTCAATTTTCGACAAACTAAAACATCTTTATTCTACTCCGATTACGCCATGCTTGTTCAACGCCAAATGAGGTCTTCTCAAGTTTCAAGTGCCTTTCGGCCATTAAAATTTTTAAATAAAATAAATGAAAGCCCAAAAAGAATACTGTTCCACGGACTTCTCAAGTTTCTAGTTCCACGGATTTTTTCCTGCCCCCTCTCTCCCTATTTAATGCTTCCTCGTCCATGCATCTACTTTTCTTGCGTCTCTCTGTCTATTTTTCCTCGCACCACAGTTTCTCCCCTTGCATACAAATATTTCTTGCATCATTGGATCTGGTAATGTTGCTTCTTCTTTTGTTAAATTTGGGTCACTTTCTTTCAAAATTGTTCGGATCCAACAACGTTTTTCTTGGTGGATAAACACCTGTGCTTATATAAGTTATGGTTAGGGTCTTGTGTTTTCGTCTTCCATTTTGCTGCGTTTGATGGGGAGCATCTAGATACCCACATTAGTGTTGAAAATTTCTGGGTTTTAAACTGTTAATCGTACCCAATCTTTTACTAAAAGGATTGAACAGAATACATCATGTGAAAAAGTTATGGATTTATTTGATGCTTTAGCCATTTTTCCCTTGAGGGATTGTTTCTCCTTTTCTCTTGTGGTTTTGAACTAGTGATTAGAACCTTAATTTATTTGCTTCGATGCACTTAAATCTGATTCTTAATGAAACCGACATTCATTTATTATATTTTGCTTTCTGATTTCTTTTCCTCATTTGTCGGAGATGCCTATTTTTTTATTTTTAATCCATGTATTCATTTATTTTTATCCATGTTTATCTGTTAAACTTTTCTGCGGATTACTTATCTAATTGTATCGCTTAATCGCTTGACGTCGAAGTCATCATTTGAGCAACTAGCTTAATCCTTTCCAGTTAAACATTTGAATAGAAGCATCAATTTGTAAATTGTATATATGCCACAGTTTTGTCTGTGAAACATTGAGATTCTTTCTATAAGTAGTATTTACTTAAAATTTGGCTTCCTTTCAGATTTCATATTGTTCTTAGATTGAAATGGATCAAGTTTCGAATTCAAAATACGAATGCCTTCTTTTTGGTGAGTCTTTATTTATAAAGTTTATTCTTCCCTGAAATACGGTAGTTATTGGAAAATATCTTACCATTGATTATCTTTTGTTAGATGTTGATGATACCCTATATCCTCAAAGTTCAGGTATCTCAGCAGAGTGTACCAAAAACATCGTGGGTATGGATTGTAAATGTTTATCTTACTATGTAAATTACAATATTTTTACCATCAAAAGATTGAATTTTCATTGGATGCATGTATGTAGAATATATGATTTACAAACTCGGCATAGAGGAGACAAGAGTTCCAAAAATATGTACTGAACTGTACAAGGAATATGGAACAACAATGGCTGGTCTAAGGGTATGCATTGATCCTTTACTATGACTTTATTAACATCAGGATTTACTTATTTTTACGGTAGAAAACGGAAAGGAAAATTGAACTAACGGAATTTATGAGTTTGAACTTCATCAATTAACCTTTTTTTCCCTTTTAGGCCAAGGGGTATGACTTTGATTACGATGATTACCACAGGTACCAGATTTTTTCTTTTTTCGCTCTGCATGTCATTTTCTTGTCTCTGTTAAACGAGGATCTAATCTCTAATTTCTTGTTGACAGCTTCGTACACGGGAGATTACCTTACGAGTGGTTAAAAACTGACCATACTTTAAGGAATCTTTTACGTAGCCTGCCTTTTCGGAAAGTCGTGAGTTCCTCTTTTCTGACTTGTAGAAGTTAAATGTCTTAAGATTGAATATTCTGTGCATTTGACAATGTCTTTGGATGCATATTTTTAAACAGATATTCTCGAATGGAAATGAAGCCCATGTGGCTAAAGTTCTTAGCAGACTAGGATTAGAGGACTGCTTTGATGATATTATTTGTTTCGAGACATTGAATCCTATTCACAGGGACAGTGTGCAACCTGAAAATGAATTTGATGGTGAGTCTAAAAGATCAACATTTAGTTACACTGTTTGCAGTTTTAATTTCATGAGTTCACTTATTGCTTCATGATTTCGGTGTTCTTCCAGAAGTTCCAAAGACACCAATTGTGTGCAAGCCATATAGAAATGCCTTCGAACAAGCTTTTGAGATTGCCAAAATCGATCCTAGGAAAACGGTAAGAAGTTTGGCCTTTTACTGCCCAAACGGTAACAATGACCAACACAGCATTTGTACTATTATACCTATTCTGATATGATCTACCATTATAAATGATATCGTGGCTAAAATTTCTTTGCTAAGTTCAGTTTATCACCTTCATATTTGTTCTGATTATCTATTTCTTTCTCCAGCTGTTCTTCGATGATTCAATCTGTAACCTACAGACTGCAAACAGCATGGGGCTTCATACTGTTTGGGTAAGCTAAAACATCATTGATTCACTGTAATCATACTCATAACATTTTTCAGCTTGCGAACTTGATAGAAAATAAAATTTGTACGTTGTGAGAATAGGTGGGCGCTTCGCATCAATCAAAAGGAGTAGATTATGTGTTGGAAAGCATTCACAATATGAGGGAAGCATTGCCAGAGCTGTGGGACGACATAGAGAAGTTAGAAGTTCCTTATTCTGGAAAGGCTGCTATTGAAACATATGTGTGAGCTTAGCTCAACATCCTCTTCGGAGCAAAAACACTACGCAGTCCTTTTTTTCCCTTCATATTCCCTCCAATGTATTGTAGAATTAAAATGTGAGGTGGGATCTCTGCATTCTCAACTTACAGTTCTGTTTACTAGATGTGTATATCTTCATCAGATAATAAAAAGTTTAAATTTTCTGACAATTTGTTTACACGATTTATCCTTCTTTTCCCTTATTGCTATACTTTAATATTCGTTTGGCCTTGCAGAAAGGTAGGCAATACAACCAAATTTCAAATGTCGCCGTGGTTAGATATTTGAAATTCATCCTTTGTTTTTTTGTTGAACTGTCTTCGTATCTTAATCTTGTCACGTGCAAACCTTGTCACCGATGTGATGTTTTTACATTTCGACACTCAAGTTTGTCATCGACTATAGATGTAAAACAGCAGCGGATTATGTGTAAAATTTGTAGAAAGGGAAGACATTGGTGTTAAATCAGAATTTAATAACAATGATCATATCAACTACCAATTAATCACAAGCACAAATAGCATTTGCTTGAATTATTCTCATAAAGGCATCCAACATGAGAGAGCGTACATTACACGGCCTTTCCATCCTTGCAGCATCCAATCACTATCCTCATCTAGCAGAAAGTCGTCGTTGTAACCTTTCCTCACCTTCACCTTTGCTTCTTTCAGGATATCCTGGTTTAGTGGGAGCTGCCTAAAACCGGCCCTCTGATTGCGGACCTGCCATTTCTTGTATGTTTCAGGCCGTTCTATCCTTTCGGGTCCTTCACATGCTATGACATTCATTACATCCCTCCCGAACTCTTCTCTCTCGTACAATAACCTGTCTTGATCTTCAAGGGGAATTGTCCCGTCCAGCATGTCGAAAAGTGAAGAGTAATGGTATAGGGCCTCCTGGAATCTTCTTGTGAAAAATGAAGCATCGTATGTCCCGTTAACGATTCCGTGGACGAAAAGGTCGGGATTAATCTTCCTGATCAAGTTCAAGATAGCATCCCTTGGGCTGTCGAGTCCTGCTGATTCATCGGTTACATGTCTTAGCCTGTACATACAATTCACCACCACCATTTCATCTCTTTCAATCTTGAGGTCCTCAAGACTAATAGTATCCCATTTCTTGGCAATGGCATTGTACTGGAATGTAACATTGAATCTCTTGCAATAATTCATTAGGCGGTGCCCCGTCTTCTCGACCCTCTCTGCTGGCCTGAATCCTGGCTGAGGAAAATCTATTCCTGTAATCCGAAGAAGTGGAGATCCACCCGGCCTCAGGGAGATGCCCTGGATTAGGCAAGGCCATTGAAAGCCATACAGAATGCCGAAATCAATTATGTGAATTCTTGTAGCTTCCCTCGTTAATCTCCCTATGGATTTATTTGCAAAAATGTTCGACATTCTTTTGAAGGGGCATGCTGCAACATATGTCTGATAAGCTTTTAGTAACTCTGCAGCTGGTATCCTCCTCGAAGCGAGAGCGGTATACAGCGCTGATCCAGTGCCAGCAACGCGTGCCTCGAGGGCTTTAGCAAAGCAATGTGCCAATCTTTCAGTTGCATTGCCATAAGGAGAAGAATACTGCCAAATCTGCTTCAGAAGTTCATTCACAGTTGCCGTATTATAATCTGCCATAGCTTGTGCACAGCGAGTTAGGAGGCTCCTAAGATCAATCACTTCTTTTATAGTGCCTGATGTTTTACTGCGTCGTGGCCTTCCTCGTTTTGACTCTGGTGGCTTTCTATACTGCTGCTTGTTTTTGCCTTCGTTTTCTGATGATTCCTCACAGTGACAGGCTGGGGATTCATTGTAGAAACCAGGGTTCATCTTAGGACAAAGTAATGCCTTGTCGTATTTCTCAGTTTGCTCTATCTCTTCATCATAGCTTGCCAATTGCTTACTACTCCGCCCTTCTCCGCAATCACCATAATCTCGACCACGATTTTTCTTCCTCCCATCAGAACCATTGAGATCAAATCTGCCTTGATCAGGCATCAAGAATGACTCCACAAGGTTGCTCGTAGATTCATCACTCGAATGATCAACGACTGTTTGGGGAAGAGCATCTGATGGAGGCCTAATGAGATCAAGGGAGCCTGAAAAGTCTTTTTCGCGGAGTGCTTCGCAGAAGTACTTCTCAGTGGCCTGGAGAGCCGAGCTATCTTGGAACAACGAGTCATCCTCTTCCATAAGCATCTGATTGATATACTCGTAAACTCCATCAAAAAAGTCACACGGAATAGGGGTATCGATAGGATTGCAGAGGCCCATCGAAGGATCAGGAAGATGTGCTAATGCTTCAAGCCAATTTTGCAGAAGACTTTAGGAATAGTAGAAAGGAATGGCAAGAACATTAGAAGAACAATTCAAGCATATATAAAAACAAACAAATTGTCCGATACTTTCGAAGAATCCTAGATGAGACCAAGAATCATAAAGCTTGATGTAGAGATAGACAAATTCAATCATGTTTTATCATCTTGTCCGCCAAAATATTAAGGTCCGTTTGATTGGCAAAAGTGAAAATACTTTTCGTTGGAAAATAAAAACTCAAGTACCTATAGGAATGTATTTTTCATGATATAGACATAAAAACAAGTTTAAAGTGGTTGTACCTTAAAATTCGAATTTCATTCTCACTTTCGTATCAAATAGTTAAAGTAGAAATTGAATTCCTTGAATGTGACATTTTGAATTTAGGCTAATCAAACGAAACCTAACTTCTTTATTCGGAAAATATTAGTCGTTTGATGAAAAGTCGCTAAATATTAAATTCCTTTGATAATAAGCTGACAATCAAAGACGAGAACTTTTAAATAAAATAACATGAAAATCAATTCATATCTTTTATCCATTAATATATAATTGGATCAAAGGTAGTGAGTGGTCAATTTCATCATACTGCATTATAACCTTGTTTATAGAGCAATAATTCAATTTCTGAATTAGTCCGAATCAAATAAATACACGTAACATGCTAATACAAATTGATGGCTTTCAGAATAAAATGAATCAGAGTTCACGCTACAAAGTACAAATTTTACGAACAAATGAATTTCCCAACTTTAACAAAAATCTTGTACCTGTCTCCTTAAAGAAATTCTACCAGCAGAACACTTATTCTGTTAACAATTTACAATGCCATCCCACCTCGCAGGAAACAAATCGCCGCGAGAATGATAGCTATTACATAAACTACAGTATTTTTTGACACGACATTTTTACATAATAAGAATTATAATCACAAAAAATAATCAGATATCGCGCTCTAAGAACACGTATGTTCCTTCTACAGTAATATGCTGCTGCCAGTTTTGTACGGTGAAATTACTCAGAGAAGAAGGCAGGTCTCTGGTTGAGGTTTGAGCAGTTGCTTGACTTGCTGTTGGGACCAGAAAGCGTGTGCTGTCAAGACTCTATCAAGGAGCTCCTGAGGCACAGGTTCGCCTCGTCTTTGCTGAGGGGAGATTCTTGCTGTGTGCACCAACGTTTTCCACTTATCCTGAAAAAGAGTTATGTTACAATTGGAAGAAAATATAATAGTAAGCAAATAGTAACCATTGGTTGATTGAAGATGACACCAAAATTAATGGAAGAAATGTAGAACGAACGTCTTTAGTTTCAAGAACTCTATTTTTGACCTCTAAATAATCAGAAGGTTACGATTTTGTGCAAGAGTAACATTTTCTTACCTTCAAATCCACATAAGTTCTATGTTTTGCATTATCGAAAGCTCTCAGCTTAACATCACGCCATCTGCAGAACAAAAGTATGTTATGCGAAGAGACCAAAACAAAAGAAAAGAAAGCAAAATTGTCAAAGCACGTAACTTTTGCGTAATAGCATCGAGACACGAATCTTAAAGCACAACTTCTGTCACAAAACTCTCAGAAAGTAATTTGTTTGTTAGAAAAAAAAAATCATATCATTTCCTCATAATTCCATCATTAGGTCATCACACGTTTTTTGCACAATTCTGCAGTACGTTTTGATAGAACATACCTTCCCGTTCCAAGCTTCTCAACTGCCTGAACCAGTGCTTCCACTTCAGAAACGGTGAATGGTCTACGGATTCGGCGTCGTGCTGACTCAGAATGCTTGGATTTCCTCATGGGAACTATAGCTAGTGCCTCTGCTTTCATTGGGGGAACAGAAACTAGTGCTTTTGAACCTGTTGTTTTTTCCAAAGACATATTGTGAGGAAAAGGAGCTGAATCACGATCACTTAAAAATGAAATTGCATATTTTAGTTCCTGTAGGATTTGACAGAGTATCCAAATTACCCTGCGGATGAGCAATTTGACCTACATTGTGCGTAGGAGGATACCTGGTGGCAAAGCATAGTAAACTATCAGCAGCAAGAAAAGATACTGAAGTGGTTAATTTTGATACTTCCGAAGGACTTCATCATCCATTGGACAACATAAGCAATAGTTGTGAAAATTTGTAGTTAAAATGGTTGTCAGACCAGAAAGAAGACTCGTATACCATGGTAGGCAGTATGACCAGCCAAAGAATGTAAATGCTTTTTGGACAATGAGAATACCTAGCTAGTGGTTGTGGACTATCACAAGGACGTTCAAAACTACGATCTTCCAGACACAAGGGAGGTTGAGTAGGAGTAGGCTCAAGGGTAAAACCCAGAGAATCCAACTTTTTGTTATCATGAGAAATCCCAGTCTGCAACAAAGTTTTGCTATCGTCTCTAATCTTCTTTCCCTGAAGACTTACACCAACATGTAGTCCGCCACCAAGTATTTCTGTCATTGCTTCCATAACAGTCCTCTGCAGCAAAGCAGGTAATAATGCATTATATTACTAAAATCTTGTGAATATGAACTATATTAACTGTGACGAACAGAAATTATTGTAGTGGAGATTCAGAATGTCAAGTTCATGTATAAGAGCACTAAGCAAGTCTTGGCAGTACATGAAGTTGATCTCATGACTTTCGGACACAATCTCCTCATTTGCCCAATTACATTTCCTAGATGTTAAAGTGAATTGTTCTGATGAATCTTCCTTTGAAATTCTAATCCATAGGCCAACACATCACTTCTATATTTGAAACAGGGTTTAACAGAAAGTATGAGATTCCACATCATCAATCCAGAGAATCGTGACTTAATAGTCGCAAAATGATTTTCCTTCAAACTACGAAGCCAGAATTAAAAGGCTAAAATTTTCTATAGATCAGCCAGAGTTGATATTCAAATACCTTGAGAGAACCAACAGTTGCAGATTCAGGAACCTCAATAAATAGCTCCGGAACCCTAAAAGACTTGATCTTTAGCTTCACTGAGTAAAAGGAAAAGTATCTCCACATGAGAATTTCTTTAAATGTCAAGACACTTTTCAAGTCATACGAGTAAAAATGAACTATTCCTTGAATTGTTCTCATACCATGGGAATTCCTTGACTGGAAGGAAGCATGTTCACTACTTAAAGAAGTTGGAGTCGTTGAAACTGCATTTGGTGTCAGATCAACAAAGCTGATGTCAATCATCTCTGAGCAAAATTCAAGTCATCTGCATATCAATTGTACGAGTGTTTTGTGCTTGCTGATGAAAAATTACCTCTGGGCAGAGACGGACCAGAACCTAATGCAGTGCCAGCGGAGCCATTCTCAGGCACACTACATATATCATCACTGCTAATTCCTTCATCAGAATTAGACACTGAGCTGCAGTAAGAAAACTTCCGTTTTTTGAAAGGATAATCTCTTTGAGATCTCTGGCGCTTATAACTTTTATTCCTATTGAGGTAATTGCATCTTTCTGCATCTGAAGACATGAAAAAACCAACTGATTATGCCATACAGATTGCTTGACCATATCAACTCAAACGATAACCATGCAAACTAAACAATCAATAACTCACGAGAATCGTAATCGTTCAAATTTGTAGTTGGTTTCAAATACTTAGATGTCAACAACTTCCTAGTTCTGCAATCTCCAACATGTGGTGGTGGCCTAAAGGCCTTATTTGTGGAGCTCGGTTTTGTGTACCCAGAAGACTTTTCGTCATCGTCTCTAGTAACTAACTTTAAAGCACCCTGCTTAACTGGGAAAGAACCACAAAGAATTTGTTCGCTGCAAAAAGGAAACTTTTGACTATCAGCTGAACTAACTAAAGCAGAAGGTTTTCTGTTCCATGCCTCTGAATGCCTCGCATTGCATGTATCAGCCCGATTATTTATTGCCAAATTCCTATTATTCGGAGACTCAATCTTTATCTGTTTTTTAGTTTCACTCTCTATTCTACAAACAGAAGACTCAACATCTACTGGATGAGGAAAAATTCCAAGTCGAAGCTTGCAATCATCGTTGAGCATTGGTTCCGCAGAACAAACCTTTTCCAAGCTCTCAGAAGTTATTACAGATGCAGGCATCGAACATGCATCATTCTGGCAATGTCCAAGTTCATTTGAATGAAAATTTGAATTAGTAGCCTGTGATACAATCTCCGTAAATAAAAAGTTTCTTTCACAGCTATCTTGTTCACAAGATTTTTCTTCCAAAGGCTTATTTTCATCATTTTCTCCTTTCCTAACAGAACCTTCCACAACTTCAGGTTGCTCCTTATCAGAAGATGTATCCACAGATTTTGGAGAACAGTCACCCTCCAGCAGTAACTTGCCAGCTACAGTAGCCAATAAGTCAAATGCGCACATCTTCTGGACACAATCTTTCCTCCTAGATTCACACCTCCTCTAAACCGAATGACAATGAAACAAGTATAAATAGAGTTAGTTCTTCAGAACCACTTCAGAAAAGGAAAAAAACAAAATTAATGGTGTTCATTAGATCTAGGATTACCCTTGCTGATCTGGCAGCACGTGGTGTGGGAGGCACCTGATAGCCGTTAAATCCATAGTCTAACCTTTTCAGCAGCACCATATTTCAGAAACCATACCAAAAAAATCATAAAGCAGGAATCTTTGACATTCTTTAATCTCGTTTACAGGCTAAAATTTAATATCAAGGCTCGTCCGCAAGTCACCTATGACAGAAGGCTCAAGTACAGCCAATCCTGTAGATAAAAAAAAATCAGCAATGTAGGTAACTGAAAACAGTATTTAGGTTATTCGAGTTAATTATATCCAGCGGGGGAAAATGGTAAAAAAAGAGTAACATAACGGTTGCCACATGTTGTCCCATAGTCGAACTGACTAGATAACATGCAAAGATCAAGTAATGCAACTAATTTCAAAAAGCAACACAAGTGGTAAACAGAATCTGGCATAAATAAGAACAATTATATGGGATCATAAATGAAACCCACGGCAATCAAGAATCCACAGTTATTACCTATACCAATATCAAGATAACTCCAGCTGTTAATGCAAAATTCATTTTACTAGATAAATGATCCATCATTTATAAGCATGAAGCCCTATCTTGATGCCTAGTGATAGCTTTGTTTGTAAAATCATCCAGAATTTCATGAATGGAAACCAAAATGTCTTAAATGGACAATGTAACTGTAAAAACCGTATCACTGCATTCTATAAGAATATCCGTGCATACCTCTCAGATCATAAATTGCCATGAGATCCAAGATCTCATGCTAATATTCTAATATTTCAGCAACAAAAATTCTTGCCAATTTTCCCAAACATGATAAATGCTTACTATGTAGATGACCAAAGTTATATTGGATCAACGTGATCGGTGATCCAAATAAAGTCAATACACCTACGTGGAAGAAAATAACGAAAAACTTAAACTCTTCAAAGAAGATACTACAGAACATTAAATTAACCAAAAAGTCAAATGTGGTTTATTTCAAACAATTCTAAATACGTTAACTCTTTCCATTAAAGCAAAAGAATTACTTAAGGAGGGAAACGAAGAGTTAAAACCCCTCATTAAACCCTGATGGAATGGATCCAAAAGCTCTGTACCAAAAAAGGAACTATTTTTCATGCATCTTTTGTACTTCAAAAAATAAAATTAAAACACATGCATGAAGATGACCTGGAAGATAAGGGACACAGATCAACACAGAGCCATCTTGAAAAATTCGAAAAATTGTAAATATAGGGAAATATTAAATGAATGGATCTCGATCATCTTTCAGACTTTAAAGAACTAATGATTTGGACTCGACACTTCTTCTGGAAAAACAAAAAAAACTTTGCATGTCAAAATTCCAGATCGACCATAAAGTACAAAATGGATATAGGGTATGCAATTCTAAATCAAATGAGACTAAATAACCAAAAAAAGAAAAAAATATCACTCCCAAGTCCAGCTCCCATACCAATCCCTACAAACAAATAGGAAATTGGGTGATTGAAAATCGTAGCGCCACCTGATGAGGATTGGTTTGGATTGGGTCCTTTGTGACACTTGCTTGGATAAATAATATGAATTATGCTATGTGTACATAAAAGTACACATAGCTTTTGACATAAATGCCACAAGGGCCCCTTATTGGGGGGTGGGGGGTGGGGTGCTGTGGGCCTAGGCGCTGCCCAATAGGGGGCCGTCATGTGGTCCTTATGTGAACTATTATGTGTAGCACTACTCAAATAATACGTTCCACATTCTTGCAAGCCATCTTTAATTGTTTGTTGGCTCCTGAAACTTTCAGAATTTTGCCTCTGAATTGTTTTTCAGCAATACTGAAAATGCTGCAATGAGTTCTGATCTTCATTACTATTGAGTTTGCCAAGTTAAATGGATTACTGTGTTTTATGTGAACTAAAAATTGAATTGATAGGGCATCTTTGTTACAATGTACTGGACTCGAATCCATTATTGTTTTACATACTGACCTTAAACAATAGAATACAACAGGAAGATATTGGGTTTTGAAAATCCATCTTCTTGCATACAAACACCAACTCTTTGAATTAAGACAATGGAATGAAATATTTGAGGAATGAATAGTGATTAATGAAGAATGTTTCCAATTTCAATACTCATAAGAGCTTGCTTGCAAATTCTTGAATGGTCTCTCCATTTTCACGCGAGGAAGCTGATGCCATGGCTAGTTCTTTGAGCTGCTTTAAGCTTCTTCCCAATTGTAAAGCCACCTTCGTTTCATATATCTCCCCGTTTTCTCTTCTCTCCAATTCTCCTTCTTCAAGAGTGGATTCAATTGATTCCTCCATAAGCTGATAGAAACCTGCTGAGTTTCTGTACATTTCAAAAACCATCCCTATTTGTCCACCAAGCTCAAGAGAATTCACAGTGGTAGCCAATGCCCCTGCCCCGACTGCAATATAAATGGCCAAAGAAGAGGAACCCACAAAAGCTGATCCTATAGCGGCCATGCCAGTAAGTATATGCTCCATAATAGCGAAAATTTTGTTCAACTTCAGGGCTATGTTGCCTAATCTTATGTAATCTTCTTTATATTTTCTCTTCAAAACTTCAACAATTTCTCTCATTTCATTTTCGATTTCATCAGTCCATCCATTACAATCTCTTTCTTGATCTTGTAATCTGCTTTCTCTTTGGAATTGATCATTTAGAGGTGGCCACCACACTGCAGGCTTCAATTTGGCTGGAAACTTTTCTAGCATAACTCCTATCAAAGGAAGTGGATATGCTTTATCAAGAGCTAAAACACTTTCCATCATATTATTCACATATGTTTGATTCAGATGGTGATGATCGAAAGCATATCCACTTCGACTTCTCAACTGAATATTTCTGTCGGTATATGTCTTCACCAATGGATTTCTTGGGCATCGAAAATGGAAAAATCTGCGTTATCGAGTGATTGCATGGAAATTCTGTTGATTGAACCATGTCTTTTTCTAAATATTTTAAGTTTAGGGACATCTATGACAGCATTAATTTTCTTTGAAGAACAAGAAATGGATGACATTTGTAAAGCCATTATGTTATCTCATGTTATATTAAGATTTGTGTTACAAATTTGACTTAAATGTTACCCCACTGTGAATAAATGTATGCTATTCATAAATGTCCAAACTTTTCTGCGTTGTAAAATTAATTTTGGGTCAAGTTCTCAGAAAAATCAAACCAGCTAATTTCGAAGAAAGTGAAAACTGCAAGCCGAAAAGGTAATATTAATTTGTGTACATAATCAGAATTTGGATTATCCGGTGAAATACATAAAAAAAGAAGAAAAAGAGCTACTAGCTTGCAGCACGTGACCGTGACAAACGGAAAAAGACATTGACAGTATGTCAATACACTTACTCTTCTCATTATACGCGGTGTGGAGCACCATTTCTTTCCCTCTTCACTCTGTCTTTTTCATTGCCAAAAACTCTTTTTTGAGAAACAAAGAGAGAAGAGTATTTTTGGGTTCAAGAAGAAGAAGAAGAAGAAAATGAGAGAGTACGGCAATTTGTATATTCTCATCAGTTTTTTTATGGTGCTGATTCTTTTACGCAATGTAAATGGAAAATACCCTTATAGATTTTACACTTGAAAAATCACTTGTGGTGACATTTATCCTCCGGGTGTCAAACAAAAGGTATTAGTTATAATTTTCTTCTTCTAATGCCCTTCACAATGTACTGTGTTGTTTCTTGGATTTTCTTGAATATACTGTTGTCGCTGAAGATAAAAAAATGGTGGTGCAGGGAATTTTGATAAATGGGCAGTTTCCGGGGCCACAGATTGACTGCGTCACCAATGATAACTTGATTATCAGTGTTTTCAACTACTTGAATGAACCCTTTCTCCTTTCTTGGTAACCCATTCTCACTTCCTTTTTTTCCCGTGTTGCATTCCTATCTAGTTAAACAAACCTTATTTTGCCATGTTAACTGTAGAATGTTGCACATCTATTTGGGTTCCTTAATGTTTTTGTAAGTATTTAGATTTTGAGATTTAACCCAGATTTCAGAATATCAATGTCATTTGACAGATTAAACTTGGTATGAATTTTTTCTCAAGGACATAACCAAGAAGATTAGAAAGAGATGTAACTTTATGCCATTTTTAGCCTGAAGGCAACGGATTTCTTCTAAAGACCATGTTTGGCCAAGCCTAAAGAGAAGTAAATTACCTTTTCAGTGATACTTTTGAAGGAGTCGTTAAAACTATACTCCACCACCCCCAAAAAAAAAAAAAAAAGGAAAAAGAAGAAGAAGAAAGGTTCACTCTTTTTAGTCTTTGCCAAAATGCTTTCTGTGGGCTCTAATGTTAGGGCACAAACATTAGGTGTTAGGAATTTCACTATGCAGTATGCACATGCTGGATCTCTGACATCCACCATATTATATTTGTCATTAAGCTTGTAAGTACATTAATACATGTGAGACACATGAAGTGGCAAGCTTATATAGGGCCATATTTAGTTAATGTATCAGTTATTAATTCTTTATTATTTAGGAAATAAATAAATAAAAAAACTTTTTCTTTTAATGAGGTGAAATTCATAGCGATTGAGTTCAATGTGCAATATATCAATGGCAGTCCATGTTGCCATGGCGCTTTAGAATTCATAGTTCTCTAAGCTTTGAAAGACAACACAGTCGAATCTTTCTCGAAACAATAATCTAATTTGTTATCCAATAAATACAGTTTTAACATGTTTTCTCTAGTCAAAAGTGCCCGAAAGTTGTGCTCGTACACCATGAGGCATGACTTATTACTCCATGGATTTGAGATCGATTCTTATTGTTATCGTACAACAATGACAAATCTATGAATTGTGTGAGGACAAGATGACAAACTTTAGTATCTTGTTGGGTTACTAATCTTGGACTATATTATAGGAAATAGTGTAATGTTTGAATGAAGTTTAGTCACACGTTAAAGTACTAGTTCGGACATAAAAGTAGAACACTGATGCATATACGTGTAGTTTGGTCATATGTAGTGATGGCAAACGGGTCAAGCGGCTCGTAGGCTCGACCGCTCAGCTCGTGGGCGGCTCGGGCTTGTCATTTAACGAGTCCGAGTATGAGCCGAGTGGCTCGTGGGCTCGTCCAAGGCGAGCCAGAGCTCTCGTGGCTCGTCTTTGAACAATGATCGAAACGGTCACTGTTCAAAGTTCAGTGATCGTTGCAAATGACCACCGAACCTTAAAAATGGTCAGAGCGGCTACTTTTATTTTATTTTTTAATTCTCCCCCTATAAATACCCTTTTCATTTTCAATTGTTTTCACACAACTCTCACTCTCTATTTTCTTTTACGTTTAATATTTTTGATTCTATAATCTATCCACTAGACTACTACATTCATTTCTCAATTCTATTTCTACATTCAATTTCAATTATTTCATATTAATTATCACACTCCAAATTTACAATTACAATTTTACACATCAACTTTCTTTCAATTCTTAATTTGTTACTTATACATTTAATCACAATTCACAATGAATCTACACTCATTTATTGAATGTTTTTTTGGTATCGGAGGTGAATCACCTATCACACCGCAAAGTCAATTTTGGAATGAATTCGCCGTTCTAAACGAAGTATCCATTCCTGAAAATATTCCGGATTTTGATGCTCATGGAAGTAATAATCCAATTGATTTGGATGATGTTTATGTTTTCGAAATGGAACAAGATGATGAACATAAATTAGATATTCTCGAAGCAAAAGGAAAGCGAAAGAGGAAAAAGTAGGCAAAATGTTGGGATCATTTTAAATTGATTCAAACAGGTCGTGTGGTCGATAGAGTTGTAGAATCTAAAGTAGTATGTAAATACTGTCAACAACGATTAGCATGATAAAAAGGCATTGGAATCACCCATCTCAATCGTCACTACACAGCATATGCGGCCAAATATGGGCTTCTTCCTGTTGGTCAAATGCAACTGCAATTTGGTAGTCCAGTCATCGATTTTACTATTACGCCAGTTTCTACGTAGATATATTCAGAGGATAAAGCTCGAACAGGAATGATGAAATTCATTGCCACTCTTGAGTTGCATCTAGCAGTAGCGGACAACCAACATTTCGTCTTGTACTTGAAAGAATATCTTTAATCGAGGTACGTTGAGGTAAGTTAAAGTACTCTTCGTTCAGATATAATAGAATATTTCTTTCATGCAAAGAAACTATTGATTGTTGATTTAGAAAAATATTGGGGTGTTATATTTTTAAATTCGGATATATGAGAAGAGATTAATTAAAGATGTTATATAGATGCAACTGCACACTACATAGACCCATTTTGGTGTATGCATAAAAAAATAAAATTATTGAGTTCCCTCACAATGTTAATAACATATATAGCGCTATTAGTAGAGAATATTGTTGCGAGAGTAAAATTCGTTCATTTATATTCAACAATGTTATTGTTAATAAGGTAATTATCGATAAATTATGTAGAGTACCGCAATCCGATTTCGGTGGTTATTTGTTTCATATTCGATGTGTGCCATATTTTTAGTTTAATAGTACATGACGGTTTGAAACATATTAATAATGATATTCAAAAAATTAGGGATGCATTAGTGTATATTACAATTTTACCTAATAAAAAACAAGTATTTGAAGAATTTTGTATCGAATCGGGATGACGAATACGAAAACATTTATTAGTGACGTAGGACATAAATGGAACTCCCCTTACTTATTATTAAAATCACGCGAAGGTTTGGAATATTTAACAACTGAATTTTATAACAATAGACATATTAGAAACGATGATGATACTGTTTTGAATGAATCCGATTGTATTTTAGCTTTTAAAATTAAATTTTTTTGACAAGTTTTTATGATTTTACAAATATTTTGTCTGAAATTTACTATCTCACTAGTTGTATGGTACTTGAATGTCTTTATATAATTTCTAAAGCTTTTTATAGATACAAAAATGATTCCGATTTTGGTGCAATTATATATTTCATGGAATTAAAGTATAGAAAATATTGGAAAGACTTGCCTATGTTATTTTCGTTAGCATGCATCATGGACTCCCGATATTTTATCGGGTACTAAATTTGTATTTGATCAAATTTTAAGAGTTAACTTTTAATACACCTATCACTTATAGAAATCTAGGACAAACTTTATGTGAAATGTATGAATTATATGCAGAACGAATGTGTGCAAATATTAAACGGGTACCCTCTCACCAAATCCTCCCACTGATATGCCAGAAGACGACATGAAATAGTAACTTTATTCGAAGGCATTAACTTATATAGATATGATGCAAACGCATGTGGTTCCTCTAGTAGTAGTTTGTCTATCACATGTAATTAAACATCGCCTGTTGAATTAAGCGATTACTTTAATCATAAATACCTAATAACAAAATAATTAAGAGAAATTCAAAAAAGTAACTGAATTCTGGTGAAAGTACGAACAACGATGGCCGGTGGTTTCTGCGATGGCAAAAGACCTACTAACACTTCCGATTAGTACTATAGTTTCAGAGTCTGTTTTTAGTGTAGGTAAGAGGGTTCTATTCGAGGTCAGAAATCGACTAAAAGAAGATATTTTAGAAGCATTAATGTGCGTGAAGAATTGGCAAAACGGTCATCTTTGACTGAAAGATAAATATGCCAAAATTGCATACTATTAGTAAGTGATATTTAATTTAACCATATTAATCAAAATTTGTTATTTTATACTACTTTTTTAATTTTTTTAAAAAAAATTGTACACATAACAAGTTCGTATATAATTTTTAACTCCGTCTATTCGAAATTTAAGTAGTCGATTCCAAGTTTCGATAGATGTGACAATAGGCCGAGCCGGTGTAAGAGTTGGCTCGTGCTCGTCACGAGCTGAGCTTCTGCTCGACTTGTTACTGTAACGGATAGCTTGGCTCAGCCCTCGAGCTCGTCCATTTTCTATTTTTTTTAGGATAAATCTTTATAAAAAAAGATACACCTTCATCCTTTATTCGAGTTTGGGACATGCTATTTAAATTTCTATTAGGCGGTGTTAAAAATTGTACACGAACAATTTGTTATGTGTACAATTTTGTTAAAAAATTAAAAAAATATTTAAATTAACAAATTTTGATTAATATGATTAAATTAAATATTACTTAACAACTTGCAATTTCGACATATTTATCTTGCAATCGAAAATGATCGTTTTGTCAGTCCATTACACATTAATGCTTCCAAAATATATTCTTTTAGTCGATTCCTGACCTCGGACAGAATCCTTTTACCTACACTAAAAAACAGACTGTGAAATTACAGTACTAACCAGAGGTGTTAGTAGGTATTTTAATGCTTCCAATGCTTGTTTTATATTAGGTTAAATCGTGATATACACTAGTGCATCCCTAATTTTTTGAATTTCATTCTTAATATGTTTCAAACTCTTGCACTATTAAATTAAAAATATTGCACACCGAATATGAAACAAATAATCGTCGAAATCGAACTGCGGTACTTTGCACAATTTATCGATAACTACCTTATTAATACTAGCGTTGTCGAATGTAAATGAACTAATTTTACTCTTACAACGATATTATCTAATAATGTTCATAATAGCGTTTTATATGTTCTTAATGTTGTGAGGGACCTCAATAATTTTAAAAGCAATAATTTTTTTATGCATACACTAAAGTGGGTCTATGTAGTATGCAGTTGCAGCTATATATTCTAAAATCTGGGTTAAATCTCTTTTATTGACCTCTTCCCATATATTTGAAAAAGATATAATACCACAATATTTTTCTAAATCGACAATCAATAGTTTCTTTGTATGAATGAAATATTCTATTGTATTTGAACGAAGAGTGTTTCAATTTACTCTAATGTATCTCGATTGAAGATATTCTTCCACGTACGAGATGAAATGTTAGTTGTCCGCTATTGCTAGAGACAACTCAGCAGCGGCAACGAATTTAGTTGTCCGTTCGAGTTTTCTCCTTCAAATACATCTACATAGAAAGTGGCGTAGTAGTAGAATCGGTGTTTGGACTACCAAATTGCATTTACGTTTGATCGGGAAGAAGAAACCCATGTTTGGCAGCACATGCTTTGTAGTGACGGTTGAGGTGTGGTTACAATGCATTTTTGTCATGTTAATTGTTGACAGTATTTACATACTGCTTTAGATGCTGTAACTCCATTGACCACACGATCCGTTTGAATCAATTTAAAATGCTCCCAACATTTTATCTGTTTTTTCTCTTTCGCTTTCCTCTTGCATCGGGAATATCTAATTCATGTTTATCATTCTGTTCCGTTTTGAAAATATCAACGTCATCCAAATTAATTGGATTACTACTTTCATGAGCATCGAAATCCGGAATATTTTCGAGAATAGGTACTTCGCTTAGACCGGCGAATTCATTTCAAAATTGACTTTGTGGCGTGATAGGTAATTTGCTTCCGATACCGAACAAGTCTTCAAAGAATGAGTGTGGATTTATTTGTTAATTGTGATAAAATGTGTAAGTAACAAATCAAGAATTGAAAAAAAGTTGATATGTAATATTGTATTTGTAAATTTGTAGTGTGATAATTGTAATTGAATGTAGAAGTAGAATTGAGAAATGAATGTCATAGTCTAGTAGATAAATTATATAATTAAGAATATAAAATGTAGAAGAGAATGCGAGTTGTGTAAAAAAAAAAATTTTGGGACTGGGGGTATTTATATAGAAAAAAATAAAATAAAAGCGGCCGTTCTAGCCACTTTTAAAGTTCAGTGATCGTTTGCAACGGTCATTGAACTTTGAACATTTTGGTCACTGAAATTTAAACTGTTCAAAGATGAGCCACGAGAACTTATGCTTGTGGCTAGGCTCGTGCTCGTCAAATGACGAGCCCGAGCAGCTCGCGAGCCGACTAGCCATTCAGCTCGTTTGCCACAACTAAGATCGGATAAATGAGGAGGGTTTATTTATTTTTTTTCAAAGGTTTAATGTAGGAAGAAAAGGAAAATGGACAAGTTCGCAAGCTGAAGCTTGGTTCGTTACAAACGAGCCACGAGACGAGCACGAGCCGAGCTCGTACGCATTAGGGCCGAGCCGGGCTATATGTGGAGCAAAGAGCATGAAAGGATGTTATAGTCAGTGTTTTAATCATGTTCAGGCCTATGGTTATATGTAGTTGATGTTTAAATCACCATTGTTTTTCAGGAATGGCTTACAGCAGAGGAGGAACTCTTGGCAGGACGGAGTTTATGGTACCACCTGTCCGATTCCGCCAAGGAAAAACTTCACTTACGTCCTGCAACCGAAGGACCAGATAGGCACATATTTCTATTTTCCATCGCTTGCACTCCATAAGGCTGCCGGAGGGTATGGTAGCATCAAAATTTCGAGCCGTTTTCAAATTCCAGTGCCTTTTCCTCCTCCTGCTGGGGATTATGCCATCCTCGCTGGGGATTGGTTCAAGAGAAGTCAAAGGGTAAGCATATTGTCGAACATTAAGTTTTTTTTCGGTATATCATATTGAGTAGCTTATTTTTCTTATTTAGTGCATGTTCGATAAAACTTCGTTAAAATTTTATCAACTATTCAACTGGTCATATTTAATGGTACCCAAAACTTTTATCAACTTTAAAACCATACATTTTATCAATTTTTATCAAAATCTGTTAAAACTTTTATCAAAATCTTTGTCAAACGACCCCTTGATACTGTCCCTGTGCTCTCCAGTCCTTATTAGATGTGCCATAAAGATTTCACATCAATTTGGTCTCATTAATGTGCAATCTAATTTTCTATGTGTTGCTTTTGTTCTTGCAGCAACTGAAGTATTTCTTGGATACTGGTCACAATCTTCCCTTCCCCGATGGCCTTCTAATCAATGGTCGTGGGTGGAATGGATACACATTTACAGTTGATCAAGGTGATTGGGTGACCCAACTTCTTAAACAAGCGATCTAATTAAATTTATTGTTATTATTATTATGTACTTGTGTTTTCAGCCTGCTTTCTTTTCCTCATCCACTCGATATTTTTTTTGTAGGCAAAACCTACAGGTTCAGGATATCGAATGTTGGACTTACAACTTCCATTAACTTCAGAATCCAAGGGCACATAATGAAACTAGTTGAGGTAGAAGGATCTCACACGCTCCAGAACATGTACTCTTCACTCGACATCCATTTAGGGCAGTCTTATTCAGTCCTGGTCACAGCCAACCAGCCTGCAAAGGACTATTATATTGTAGTTTCCTCTCGCTTCACCTCTAGAGTGCTTACCACTACTGCTGTTCTCCATTACAGTAATTCATTTACCAAAGTTTTCGGTCCTCCCCCTGGTGGACCCACGACTGAGATTGCTTCGTCTTTGAACCAGGCCAGATCAATACGGTAATTGAAATTGCCTATAAATTCTTCTAATGGATGCTAAAAAAGCAAGGATCATTTCTAATTTTATTTAATTTGTTGATTTTGAAATCAGTTGGAATCTGACAGCGAGTGGACCTAGACCTAATCCTCAAGGCTCGTACCACTATGGAATGATCAAGCCCTCTAGGACCATTGTTCTTGCTAACTCTGCTCCATATATAAATGGCAAATTGAGATATGCTATCAACGGTGTATCATATGTTTCACCAGACACTCCCTTAAAGTTGGCCGACTACTTCAAGATTGGAGGAGTCTTCAGCGTTGGAAGCATCCCCGATGGACCTTCCGGGGGAAATGGAGGATATCTTGCAACCTCTGTTATGCATGCTGATTATCGATCTTTTGCTGAGATTGTGTTCCAAAATTGGGAGGATACTGTCCAGTCGTGGCACATTGATGGATATTCTTTCTTCGTTGTTGGGTGAGTAACTTTGCCATTTTGGAGAAGTTGAGGTAATCATTCTTTCATGATGTTTAGTTTTTGCTAATGCTGTGAATGAACAGAATGGATGGTGGACAGTGGACTCCTGCAAGTAGGTCAAGATACAATTTGAGAGACACAGTTGCTCGTTGTACCACTCAGGTTTGTGGAAATGGCTTTACATGTTAATACCAGACTTGCCAAAAGGCAATACAAACCTAGGTTATGTTTTTCTTTCACTAAGAATGTTATTCTAATTAAAGGTGTATCCGAAATCTTGGACTGCAATATACATAGCTCTGGACAATGTGGGAATGTGGAACATAAGATCAGAGAACTGGGCGAGGCAGTACTTGGGTCAGCAATTCTACTTGAGGGTTTATACCCCATCAACTTCATGGAGGGACGAATATCCTATTCCAAGGAATGCTCTCCTTTGTGGTCGAGCTAGTGGGCACCACACTCGACCCCTCTGATGGCCTGAAATCTGTCACGAGAGAGTGACCGGATTCACAGGGAGGAGAATGCACAAGGATTACTTTAGTAGCTCAACTCGAGCTATGAGTCATAGTGAGTTATTAGAGTGTGCATCACTTGCTTCAATTTTCTCAATTGATTTTGTTTGGATTATTGAAATAATTTGATGATTAGTTTAGTAAATCAGTCCTGATGTTAGACGGCCAAGACACGGACCAAATTGTTACGTCTATTTACTATGAAATATAACAGTGTTTTTATCACTCTTTCATTATTTTCCCTTCAATTCAATGTTAAACTTAAACCATTGGAAAACTGAAAACAACACGTTCCATTTATTCGAGGCAATTTTGTGAACTTTTTTGATGTGTTCAATTTATATTTAAATGCAAGGCTGACTCTAAGAATTTAAGAATTTGGAGATCATAGACGACTAATTATTATGACATTTTTAAACATAATTTTTTGCAACTGTAACAATACTTAAATATTTAAATAAATAACATATTAATTTAACCCAAAACTTTGTACAATTCGAAAGAAAGAACCTGTATAGAAAATTTTTATTTGATTGTTCAAAAGTAAACTTCTAAGGTTTAGAGCAAACATAACTTTTTCAGCTTTTCCCATTACCAGCAGACGGAGAATTGAACCGAATATGGAAGTTAATGTACAGGCCTAGAATCAGCAAACATGAGATAAATTACATTGGAATTATGTACAAAGAGCTCTGGAAAATGGTTTACAAAATATTATATTGGCTTCAAAACATGTTCTGATGAAATTTTACAGATATAATGTCTAGCATTATCATCGCAAGAAATGTTACAATTGCCACCAACTGGAGGACATAATTCCGAATGAGCAATATCAGTGGCTAGAAACTTGTTCTATTCTTAGCGAAGAACAGGACGCCTTGTAGAGATGCCACCGTCATAACAAACAATCTAGATAAAAAAAATACAAAATGCAACGATGTATTTTTACAGTGACACCATCAATCTTCATGCAGATTCACATATTGTTGAGTTAAAAAAGATTAGCACATCTTTTGAAATTTGGGTCTTTGCCATCCATTTATCGAGATGAGTACTATATAAACTGAGATCTAAATTACCTGCTGAATTAGCAATGGAGAAATTTATGAGTTACTGGCTTAATGGTCGAGAGATGAGCTGTTGAAATTTTCCCATGTTGTCTTCTTCTTCTTCTTCACCCTTACAGCAAGTTGCAATTGAAAGATGACTCTGCCTGACAAATTGATGGAAGAGCTCTATTTATCTATGGCAAAGCTTTTCAGCTTATATAGAAGACGTTCAAAACCTTGGTCTCGGTGTTGCAGAGGGAATAGAATGCTGAAAACGAGTGTAAAAAGCGAAAATGGGCTTGGGTAGATGAATAAGGCGCTCGAGCGCCAGGCGGGTGCCAGTTTCACTGCTTTGGGCGCTCGAGCTTTAGTCGAGCGTCAGCAAACATAATTGTGCCGAAAAATCCTTCCTAGTCCATATCTTGATCTCTTTAAATTCAACACAAATTACAACTCCCAATTGAACTTCCAAATAGAATTCCAAATAATCTTTCAAATAGGATTTGGGTCACGCCCAAATTTTAACATGTTCAATGAACTCAGAAGAGCAAGTAAAACAAAAAACAACTCACTACTATGTATTCTCTCACAAAAATATTCTTTCTTTACTCCTATACGTAAATGAGAAATCTAAGCTCAAGTCCTTTAAGATTTGAGGTGTCAGCAGTACAATGGTCCATCGACCATAGTAATTGAATAAAATCATTGTCATTCAAATAGAGCATGTGCTTCCAGCTTCATCAGAATCATATATATATATATACACACAAATTGAAGAGAAATGAGAAGAAAACAATCAAAACAGATGAAATCTCAATTTGGCAATGTCAATGAAGATTCAATCATAGAAATCAAAACATGAAACAACAACTAGAATCCTGTGCTGCAACCATTCACAAATTAGAACAGGGCTTAAACAGCATTTTCACAGAGGATCACAAGAATTATAATAACAAATTAAAACAATAATCTTTAAAAAGAATAGAGATTTTTTGAATAAGCAATTAAGCAGAATATCATATTGTACATTGCCCATATTTCAGAATAAAGATTTTGATCATGTCACATACTAATCACAAATAATACAAAGTTATATATTCACAAAGACACAACTCGCCGGTCACAATTATATATGGGTACCGCTATTTCCATCCACAATTTTTATACATCTATACCAATCTAAGTTTATTCCTATTAAAATTTTAATACTATTTTCATCCACATCATATTTCACTATTGTCTTTATTAAATTCGTTTATTTAAACACTATATGTATTCACACCACTTTTATATATCTATCCCACTCTAAATCTATCCCTATTACAAATTAAAAAAAAAAAAGAAACTCTATGCTTCCTCATTTGCCTGTGAATTGAAAGATTACAAGAGTTAATTGAATTGGGTTCTTTCACAGGGACAGATTTTCATAAAATATCATGTGCCTTCATCCTTTACATTTCTTTTGCTGAAATGAAGAAACTTATCAAGGAGACTGTTAATTAGGTATGGAAATGTACATATATATTGTCTCTTATCAACTTTATGAAGTAAAACAGTTAAATTCAACCTTAAAGGTGATTATAAAGATCCGTGAAAGAGCATTTTTCCCAGCCAGGGAACTTGTGGGACTTCAATATGATCCATACCAAACAAGTTAATGATTCACTCCGTAAAATTGACTAACAATTAGAATAATCTGTTGATGGCTACTATTAAGCATTGACAGAAATCTACACATGTTTAAAACATTACACATATGGTAAATGGTGACCGAGGTAACACCTGCTGTCACTGACCCAAGAATACTACCTCCTATGTCCAGGACTCAATGAATTGGCGACTCTAACTGGTGTGATCAAAAGGACAAGTTTAGTGCTTCATTTCATTATTCACTTAAATTTTTGAAGAAAATTCATATATATA